>DWAN01000296.1:0-25874 GCA_018230445.1 Heliconius hewitsoni | reverse complement strand
GACATAAAATCCACTTTTATTTTCAATATGAATATTTTAATTATTGCGGCTCAAATTCGAAGAACTCAATATTGTTTCAGCTACAAACATGAAACAGATTTCTCTAAAGCATATTTATATAGGTACTCGTATATCAGTTCCACTTAAAGTAAATTAATTAATTTGAATATTTATTTCGAATTGAACTCAGCCACAAAAATGAAACACAAATTATAAATACATTTAAATACATTTAAATACTTTTACTATTAAATTTTCAACAATAAGTTTTTGTACTGTTTTATACTAATAGTTCCCGGTTTCTAACAGCAAAACTAGCAGTGTTGTAACTTTGCTTACAAATTCAAAGCCGCTATTATAACTCGTTAGATGTGAAACTTATTTTCAAAACAAAACAATTAACAATCCACCTCAACAAAAATCTGTTCTAAATATAGCGTATGGGATCATAAAAAGATGCCATATTTAATATCATGAAAACTGATGACAATAAGTGAAATTATTTGTTTTTTTTATTGTGAAACGAATATCAAAAATGCAACATTCATTTCCATATTAACGGAAGTTACGTAAGCCCTTTGTAGCTTAAAACGGTATAACAGGCGTGTAAATATGAATGTCTACATTCAGTTGAATTAAATGTTAAAGAAAATTTGATATTATATATCGTTAATAATGGGCCGTGGTACCCCTTGGCCGTCGTGGCGCTGGGGCACAATGGTATGATTGTAACGCGACGTTATGGGTTCGATCCTCACTTGAGGGAGTTAATTATCATTTATATTTCGGATTCCCTCTGCATACCAGGCTGTGTGCGGGATACATTTGTTACTTGAAGATTTAAACATGATAAAAAATATAAAATAATAAAAAAATTACAAAAAATACTTTAGTACAAAAATAAGATAATTTAAATTAGTCAGAGCTTAATTCTAGTCACGTTGCATACTTTGTAGCACAGATGCACTTTGAATGACCTGCTATGTAATAGTAACGGCCCCTATACAGGCGGCCGGCTTCGCCCGCTTGAATTTTAATATGGTTATCTTACACTGTTATGTACTAAATAAATCGTAATCTTTGGGATTTTTCCGCGTGTATTCCGGGATCAAAAGTAGCCTATTTTATGCTCAACATCTATCTTTCAGTGTTAATTTTATAAAATCAATTCTTCTGTTCCGAAGACTTATGCTGAATTTCTGATTTAGAAAGACTGGAAATTTTAAAATTATTTGTTTATGTTATTATATCGTCGTGTAATTAGCTATATGCACTAGGGAAAACACGGTTATTTTGAAATCAACAACAGACCATTTTTTATTATCAATTTTTAGTGTTGGATTTTAAACTTAGGAAAGAAAAATTCTTTTAAAACTTATAAAAATTTGTACGTAGCGGGACTAGAACTTGTGCCTTATGCCTTGGAAACCAATGTATGACTTAGCGGTCTTGAACGGTTTCCAAGAGGATTTTTAGTTTTTTTAGTTTATATTTATATTTGTGAATGATAGACGGAAGGAATTAATAGATTTTTTTATAGCATAATGCATATGACTAACTCCAAAAATCCGTTATATCTCATAAATACCTTTCAGCGCTATTTCTTGTTTTGGCAACATTAGTTTAGTACATATCCTAAAGTATCCAAGATACTCAAACCAACGAGCGTTTCATATATAAAGTTAATCATTAGAAACACCTTGTTCTTTTTTTTATTTAAATATATCTCTAGATTAGATTATACAATAAATTTTATATGTACGATCAAAAAATATATTTATTTTATAATTGTTTTACAACCTTAACCAATACATTCCAGATCTAATTCTAGTATAATTTGGTAACGCCTCAGTAGGTCCTACAGCTGCTACAGCAGGACACTTATCATAAATGTATTGGAATGCTACCGACTTAATCATTTTATCTGTTACTTTAGGCAATTCGTTGTAAAGTTCTAAAGAAGTTTTGATTTCTGGACCGTATAACAACTGAGATCCTATATCTCGACAGGAATTTATAACACCGATCATTCGTTTGACTAATTTATATTTGGCTAAATTAACTGCCCGTTCTACATCAGATTGTACAATAGTAGTGCACATGCGCATCCATTGGTCCTGTATGTTCGACACCATGTCGTCTAAACAAGACCGATCGCCTACAAAATAGATTCCCCACAATCCTACATCTTCATATGCAATATAAAAAGATTCAAATCTCTCGCATAATAAAGAAGTCGAAGCCGCACGTGCTAGCGGCGATCCATTCGCAAAAGATCCTCCTTGTGTCCTGTCCCAGGATCCTGTCAGCAAACTTGCAACCAGACACATTAAATATTCAGGAGAGTTTCGTCCTGGGGCTTCTACGGCGATAGCAGTGTGAGCATAAGGCATGGAATCGTCTCTGTAAATAATTTGTGATCCTGTAAAACGTTGAGTGCCAGTTTCTATTGGATTACAATTCTTGTACCTCAAACAGTGTAGATTTGTGTTAACTTCATCCATTAAGGCAGTATGTGTTACATTCCCACATAAAGCTAGAAATAACTTTTGTGGTTGATAAGTTTCTTTAATAAAACGTGATAGTATAGCTTTATCGAAGCTTAAAATGTTTTTTGTTGGACCTATCACACTCTGCTCTAAAGGACTTCCTTGAAATGCCGTTTGATGTAAGTAATCAAACGCTACTGATTTAGGATTGTCATCATAGTCACTTGCCTCGGAACAAATATTCTGTTTACTCAATTTTAAATCAGTATCGTCATAATCATCAATTTTAGAAATTATTTTAAAAAGTGTATCCACACATTCAAAAGAACTTTCTACTGGACTGACAGCTGAGAACATTTGATATTCCCTAGTTGTAACCGACGAGATTTTTATACCACTATTGTAGACGGTTTCCTGTAGATCTTTATTCGATATTGCCAAGTGCTCGATGAAATGAGTAATACCATTGTTATAAGTATTTTCGTATCGTGATCCGCATTTAATGAAAATTGATGCACAAAATAGAGGAGAATCCATTACTTTAGTAGCAACTTTTAGGCCGTTTGACATAATCTTAATGTTTAATCCTGTAGTTGACATTAGGTTATGGGCGAATAAGAAGTAATGTTTAATTTTGATTTTCTTTGTTACTAAATTGAACATAGTAGATTTGTGCCTTTGTTAGAACGGACGTTTAAGCGTTTCCACAAGTACAGGATCTACTCGGATAAAGAGAAATTATTTGAAAGGCAGATAATATACATACTCATATTAATGTCATCGGTTAACAGACTATAAATTCAAAACTGTTTAAGTCCGTAAATTTAGTTGTGCCTATATAAGCTGAAAAACTGTAATATTGGATTATATAATTTTTAATGCAAGTACCATACCTACCTATTGAAGAAAAAATTTTTTTTTGATATATTAGATAATGTAAGATACTCGTATATAACCTCATTAAATGTTAAACATGCATATTGTATCTTTGTGTAATCCTTGACAATGTCCTATCATAGTAGAAATTAGAATTCGAGCAAACACAACAATTTAATTTGCAAGCAGTTATTTCTCCATTTTATTATTTTTTTTTAGCTAAAATGCTACTTAATTTGGAATTATTTCATAAAGCTGTCAGTCTATACAAGAGTTGCGTGCGATACAAAATTACCTCAACAGTATATAAGCACATTTTAAAAGATACACCTAAAGTGCAAATTTTCGAAACAACCAGCGGATTGACAGTTGCTACACAAGAAAGAAAATGTGGACATGCCTGTTTAGGACTCTTTATCAACACAGGATCTCGTCAAGAAGACAAGATATTAAATGGTGTAACATATTTTTTTCAACATCTTGTCTATAAAGGAAGACAGAAACAGACGAAAACTGATCTGGAACGTGAAATGACAAATATAGGAGCGAAATTCAAATGTTGTACAACTCGTGATATGACTTCTTTTTATGTAGAATGTCTTGCAAGCGTTTCAACACGCGCGGTAGATATACTATTCAACTGTATTTTTAACAATGCATATGCCAGTCCTGAAATAGAAATTCAAAAGGATTTAATTTATCAAGAAATGTTAGAGCACGATCAATGTCCATCAAAAGTTTTACATGATTATTTACATTCAACGGCATTTCAAGGCACTCCACTGAGTCAAACTGTAATGGGTTTGAGTAAAAATCTTAGTAATTTTAATTCTAATGCCGTCCGCGATTATATGAGCAAAATATTTGTTCCAGCGAAAATTGTTTTAGCATCGGTCGGTGGTGTTAAACATGACGTTATGTTAAATTTGGTAGAACAAAATATTAGAAAAAGCGATGCGTGTTCACAATCTGTTACTCTGGGACCTGCCCGTTATACAGGTTCACAACTAGTATACAGAGATGATTCGATGAATGCAGGATATATAGCTATTGCTGTAGAGGGGCCTTCCTTTTGTCATGAAGATAAACTTTGTATAGATTTAGCTTCATCAGCTATCGGCGGCTGGGATGGATCGCAATCAGGTGGAACAAACCATGGTACTCGCGTTGCATATATCGCATCTTCGGGGAAATTGTGTGAATATTACAAAACATTTAACTATTACTATGAGGATACAGGATTGTGGGGAGTAGAATTCGTATCACCGAAAGAGGTAGTTGATGATATGGTCTTAACAATTCAAGACGAGTGGATGCGCCTATGTCACATGATGACTGATGGTGAACTGCTCAGAGCAAAGAACGAGTTGAAATCAAAGATAATAATGAATTACAATAGCACCGTAGAAACTTGTCTTGAGCTTGGCCAAAATATTCTTCGTACCGGCTACCATCCTCATTTTATGGAAAAATTGGACGCTGTAGACCAAATAACAGCCAAACAATTAAGAAATGTATGTGACAAATACATTTATGATAGATGTCCAGTAGTAGTAGGCATAGGAGCAACTGAAGCATTACTACCTTACCCAAGAATCAGGAGCTACATGTATTGGCTAAGAATATAATTTGCTTAAATTAAAGATAGTATAATATATGTTCACGTATGTCTTAATTGTATTGAATATTAACTATATATAGTACATATTATTTTTTCTTGTATTTCAAGAAATAATATAAGCCTAATCCTTTAACAAGTTAATCGATGCCAAGCCTATATACTTCATCCTAGCGCCATCTGCCATCCAATGTTAGCATTGTAATTTCCTTCTTCTGACCGAAAATCTAAGTTTGTTTTAACTGAAAAATAGAGCTAGTATCGCAAACGGCTTTAATATTATCAAAAGCGCAAGCAAGAGGGAGTTAATATTGAGATTTCAATATATATTATGTATTAAGTTACTGCTCTGTTCTCCTTTTTTCACCAAAAAATATTTATTTGTCAAAATCAACTGCCAAACTAAGGCGATATTTTATTGTTTCTTAAATTTTAGCTGGACTATTAGAATTCTTCATCACATTTTTCAGATCTTCAATATTTGCATATCAATCGAAAATGCCTAACACTTTGAACATCTTTAATTTTATACATAAGTATTAAATTCTCCAATAGGTAAACTACAGGTACATTATTCGTTAAATATATTTTTGTCCGTCGATTTCTCGGTCATTTGTGAATTATTTTCAAAATTATATTATTATAGTAGTCATCAGTCTTGTATCTGATGACATTACTAAGCTGCAGAGTTAAGACTCTCCGTTACCCCTGAAGACAATTCCATTCTCCACTATCCACCGAATATAATAATTCAAATAATAAAAAGGAAAAGGTAAAGGAAAGGGTAAAATAAAATGACTAATATAGAAAATTATAATTTATTACTTCGAAAAGAGCTAAAATAAAAATATCAAAAAAATGATGAGTATAAACGAGTATAGTTCCGACATATTCGAGATATAGAAACATTCGTCGAAACATTGGAATGTGTGTGACTGCCGATCAATTAACATATTCAATCAAAATATTTATTACATATTGTTTATTTTATCATCCACTCAATGAAAAGACTGCTATTGAAATCTTTTGAAATACAAAAAAATAGAATGGTGAAGCTGAAGTGAAGTTCGAACTAAAGTAAAGTCAAAATCGATTATTTTTAAAATGAAATCTTAAGGCAAATAGCAAAAATATAAAAAAAAAAACCGGTAATTTAAGTGATCAATATCGTAACAGATTATACAAAGTATAATTAAATATAAAACGTTTTGAGACGTTTTCTGTTTCGAAAATTCGCCTTCATTTTAGTTAAACTCCACTGACCATATGAGACACTGACCATTAGTGACAAATCTGTTGGTAAAGAAGATATATCTGTTTGTAAAGAAGAATAAATATCATTCCAAAGATATTGAAATTTAAACATCATTGTAAATTACATAAATGTATGAAGTATTGTTACATCAATATATACAAAATGAATATTTTACATAATTGTGATCTGTACTTTTTGCTTTAGTTAATAGTCTCATAAGGCCCTATATAGGTGTCCAGAAATTAGGAACAAAGGTAACCCTTGTGTTTTCACCCACTGATAGCCGATAGCTTATGTTTGATGATTTTTTTTTTCTAATGGGCTGCCCGATTAGAAAAACAAGACGACAACGTATCCAAGATAAGAACTGCCATGAACGGCGACTGCTGGGCAACAATCTACCACGTGTCACATTCTGTGAAATAATTTCTCTGGAGGAGGAAGTTTCTCTATAATAATATCATCTTTGCGTGACAACCAGGAATCACTTGAACTTGTACGTACTACAAAAAATACAGTACTAGAAGGAAGAAATACAATGAGTTATTATCAGCATCTTCAATGAACACATTGACTGATTTACTTGATCACTTTTTTGTACATAAATGGAAGAATTTACTCTGCATTTATTATATTGAAAAGAAAACAATTTCTCAATAAAAAGTTCTACAGCATTTTAATATTCGTCCCTACTTTCTAGACATCTATATAATAGCTTAGTTTGCAAAAGTTACAATTTAAAGAATGCTTGTATTTGTGCAAAAATAGATTGATTCTATTTGACATTGACACACCTGCAATATTGCCAAAAAAAACATTATAACATAATATCCACATCTTCGCACCGCAAAGATCAACTTAAAAATAAAATAATAAATCAAAAATCCAAAATGATCTCTAGCAGACTAAAAATATCATAAATATACAGATCGGCATAAATCACAGAAAATGTACAAAAACGAAATAGCGTTCATCTAAATGTAAAAATATTAAAATAAATCGATCACGCCACTAGAGAGCATCCGCATTTGTTCGTGGCTATATTTTCGAAGTGAATTAAAATATAATAAAGAAAAAAAATATACAAAAATAAGTCATATAATCTAATATATATCTTTATAGATATGCCCATAGATAAATCTCAAAATTTTATATTAAAAAAATTAAAAACCGCATACAGTGCGTTCGAGGTTAAACATTTTAAAAAATATATGTTTTAAAAAATTCCAAATACAATTTGCTTAGTGGGAATGCTGTCATTTATTTGTGTTAATATTTCTTTCTTTTCAATCGTTCACAACGCATTAAATGACGTTGTTAGACTAAGAAATATCGATAATAAAATATCGATACGTTTTCGATGCGACCTATTCTGGCCTTTGGCCTCACTCGCGTTATGTCACCAACACTAACTACGTCACCGAATCAGAATATGCTTTTTGTTTTTTTTAAACTATAACGATCATAGAACAAACATCAATGTGAAAAAAATATTGTAAATGTAAAACATTTGGATTTTATTATATTACTATAAAAAGACTATAGACCGTTTCTTTATAATTAAAAATTGAAGAATTTATAATTATAAAGAAACGGTTAAAAAATATTTTCTACTTTAAAATAACCCTTATGAGTTATTGTATAATAACCAAAAAAATACCAATTGTAAAATAACACTCGTCTGTATTCTATGATTACAGAAAAATAATTAAAAAGTGTATAAAATAAAGAACATTAAAAATATATTTTTTCGTTCTTTACATATGTATTATTACACGTATGTTCTTAACTTAAAAATGATCACATTGAAACGCACATTGAACTTAATAAGTATCATATAATATTAGTCTTAAATTCCACAGACGCAACAAACATACTCTGAGACGATACAACGCTAAGTGTTAATAATCTTCAAAAAGTCGATGTTTCTTTTTTATGTTAGACAGTATAAAATTTTAAAAATTTAAAAAAACGTTTCACATTCTCGTACAATTCTACGCCAATACTATCACATTCGACACAGAAGCAGCCTTTCGATTACGTGAGATTCCATCTCTTAAACGACGAAATATATCACTGCAAAATGCGCGTATACCTCGCCAAGTCTTCAGACACCGACCCTCACAAATAGTGGCCAATTTCACAACATTCCTTTGTATGTCCAATACCACATTATGATACTGATCAAATTAACTGGAATTTATGAATAATGTATGGGAAAAGTCGATTCAGAAAAATCGATTCTAATTCAACTGACAGCAAATGTAATTCCAATTATCGATATTGAATAATATGTATGTATAGTTTATTGATAGTTTCGATAGAGGTCTTATGCATACTGCCGTTTTAAAATTTGATTATAAAATGGCAATCGATGATTTTATACTATCATTACTGAATTCGATAATTCTGACACGAAGCTCATTTTCGTTTTTTTTTTCAATATATACCCTGATATTGATAAAGTAAAAGGAAAATACGATATTGTTACGACTTAATACTACGTGAAAATGTTAAAAAAGAGGTTATAGAAAATACTACTAGACACCTATTATGAATAATTATATGGCGAGAGACGACAAATTGACGGTACTGAATATATACGTGACCTTAATATTATTACAAGATTATGATTATTGTTTGTGTACAATAAAATTAAATTGAAGACAGAAATTGATTGACACCCAATCGACATATAATCGATATGTACTAAACGAACATATGTTATAACTTATAAACTACATACATCTAATTTGTCATGAAAAAGTCCTGTAAAATAGACATAAATATTTGAGCACTTATTATTAATTGGAACAAAAATTGCAACAATCAAAAAAATACCCAAAGAAGGTAAACAGGTGAGTTCGATAAAAACTAAACACAGAAGTAAAATACATTGAAATTTATAAGATTCTTATACGAACAAATTACTATTTGGTCAAGTCGTACACATTTCTACAGTCCAAAGTGTGTCATATGATGAGAAGGACGCTGACTAGTTCAAAAATAATACATTTTTTTTTTTTTATTTATATAATATTTATTGGAATGTACAGTAATGGAATGCCACAGATTAAAATAAAGAATATATATAATTATCGATATAATTTTCAAACGTCCTCAAATCATATATTGAGTACAACAACATAATGGACTGCAATAACGCGACAAATCTTGGAATTCGAGAAATATCGACAAAGATATCTATATCCTATGTCGTGTTGTATAATGAGTATTTAATCAAAATAAAAGAACCTAAATTAACACTAAACAACGCGGCTAACAAAACCTGTACAGACAGGCTCGGCCTAACGTTCTCATTCAAAGACCGATAGCTGCGCCTCCCTACACCGACACATAATATAAAGAGCATTGGTATAAAAAAAATTTGGTAAAAAATATCGCTATAAACGCTAAAATAATAATACAGCTACCAAAAAAATATGAAACGTGCCTTACGTAGAAAAAAAACATAATAATCTCCTTGGAATATATATAGAGCTTACTCTAAGAGTACTTAATATATAAATATATTATGTGTTAAATTACAAATACTTTACCTTATCAGGTTGATTATGCAGACTTACAAACTAATGGAATGTAAACATAGAAAACCCTATAGTAAACTGTGTTAGTTAGTTATACCCCTTAATATTACGGTTACACATAGATTTACCCAAACCATAATAATATAATTTCAATTTAATATGAAATATTAATATCGAGACGTTATCGATTATCGTTCTCGATTATCGATATTCGCCGTTTTAAAACTAGATATGAACGATAGTATTAGTATTCCTATTCTATATAGAGGTACAGTACGCAATCACAACATATGAATTGAGCTTTTCGGTTTGTGGTTTCAAGCTAAAATATTTTATAGGTTGTGTCCTTTCACCCTGTTTCGTTCGTATCTATTAATTATTATTTATAAAACGCATTCGATATATATTCGATATTAACGTGTTCACGTCACTATTATTGTAGTTACGTCTTTTAACATGGTGGTAAATTTAATCTCATCATACACATATAAAATATTTTAAATTGGATTTAATTCTAACCGGAGCTTGAAACAACTAGCTTGTTTTAAATAGGGACGGCATAACGCAATATAATAATTATGTAAATCCGAAAAAAAAATAAATAAAAAACTAATAAAACCTAAACCGATACACAACTCGCTTCCATTGTATGTATAAACATATACGAGAGAGCTAATGACTAACCACTTCCGTTTTCCGACTTCAAACCGATGGGACGAATCGATAAATTAAAGCTTCATTCAACGCCGGCACAACAGATGAAGATAAAAATTATATAGTATGAAGTTGTATTAACTACTGAAATTTAATATATTTTAGAAAAGGGTGACAATTGATAATATTCTTATAATCCACCTAAATAGATCTGGCCTAGATCTCGCCGCGTTCGTTGTACACCAAAACTGTCATGGCGACATTATTACTACTAAACAGTCCTTTCAAACATGAGGTACATACAAAATTTCACTTAAATACACCTAGAACCCTTGTATTTATAAAATAATGGGGGAAAAGAAATGCCGGACTATACTAAAAAAAAAATATTGTACGTATAAAACGCTGTTCCTCCGAAACTACGAATATGGAAATCTTAAAATAAACAAAAAAAAAATCTTACAATTACTAACTAAAGCATACACTTTATAAAATGAATAATATACACAATAAGGTATTTTGTACTGTAAGGTTATTTAAAATCTTGTCCTTGTATTTATACTGAATGCAGACGAAAAAAAAAATTTCGACATCGTGAAATAAAAAAAAAATACACATTTTGTTTGTACATTTGTTGGAATGGCAACATTACATATATATAGAACTAACCGAAAAAGCTGCCTACACACTACCTCCGTGGTCGTTTCGAAACTAATTATAATATATTAATATAAAAAAAAAACTTTTCCCGTGACTATAACGCATCTCATAACCTCGTAACCCTAAGTATTGATGCCAAAGCGAAAAAAAAAACGCTTTTTTTATAAAAAAAAAAAAAAACTGGATGATTTGAGATTCTAGCAACACTATTACATAAAGCTTGAAACATACATCGATCGAGGCGGCACAGACCTTTACTTAACCTATTTATTATACAGGATGTGTTTATTTTTTCATATGATTATTTTCAACGTTATTTGTTGATTGATATTCTATTATAATTATACAGTTAAATAGGTAGCTTAATGTTTGAAATTTTATTTGCGAAATATTATTAGAAAATGTATAATATGATACTTAGCTCATATCATTTTATTACGAAATTCAGATTTAAATCGACAAATCGTAAGTTTACCCTAAAATACAACGCCGACGATACAAAGACAATAATATGATTATGATAAACTACGTATAATGATTACACAACTAGAAATGTTTGCAACACACCCTGTATATACATTAATAATATACCGTTGCAACTTTTTCTATGTTTTTGATTCAGTCTTTGGAACTTATGTGGTGGAATGTAGAAATATACAACACTCGTCTCAACAGTATACACTGGATACAAAAATATATACGTGATTCGAGTTCAATATACTAATAATTAATATTTATGATTATTATAATGAAATATAAGATAGAATAACTATTATTTATATTCGTATATGAAGTTCTTGTGTTATTTTAAATTTCAATTGTTTCCTTTGACGATTGCTTAAAAAGCTGAGTATTTTTGACGTGCACATATATATTTTCAGAAATTTCCATTGGAATCACTGTTTTTAGTATTTCTTGTTTTGTTTTTCTTAAATCAAGAACTTCATAAACGGTTAGTACATGTAGGGTATAGTAGTCCTATAACCACCATACACAATATAAAGTTACGGTTATACAAAATGCTATAAAATACTATCATCGATTAAAAAACCTTATTATTATTATTATGTAAAAAATGTAGATATAAACGTAGAAAATATTGATTGATTACTAATATAATTGAGATGTGTCGAAATTTCGAGACTAAATAGCCACCTCGTATCCAATATTGGAAATAATTGTATGAAATGAGAACTCAGCTGCTTCGAGCGCTAGTTCCAACTTTACTGGCCCATATGTTAACTAATATGAGTAAATAATAAAATTATTATATAAATAATAATGACTTGAACATTCAAATTACATTTTCCGGTCATTGGGCTCAACTCGTCCAAATATCAATGATTTCCAGCGAAACTGTTGAGTGAAGATATCAGCCAAGGTTATCGGGTCTACGAAGTCATCGTCCGTAGGGTTCGGTGCTAATCATACGGCCTCATTGGCCTCAACCTTGGGGATGATGGCCTCTTGGACTGAGGCCTCGGCCTTGGCCTCGCCTGGTGTGGGTGCCGATAAACTGAAATAACGTAAAAAAATCGTTATGTTATATGAAATTAATGATTATCATAACAACAAAAATATTGTTATATAGTATATATAGTATGAAATTTATGTTCAATACAGTATAATTCTTAGTAAAACAATGTAGAAATATTAATCATGAATCGTTATCGAACCCGTTATCTAGCAGGCATAGTAAAACGTTATATTGAACAGCACCTCTTTGTTTTACTTAAAATATACAAGTATTACGACATTTTAATTTAAATTTAAAACACAAAATTGGATTCAGATGAGCCACTACAACGATACCCACGATATAATGTAAGAAAATTACAACTTCATACTAGACAACGTGAACAATTCACACCGGGCGGGTGCCCTTACTTAACAACAATGGATCCAACAAAAACAAGAAAAAAAAAGAAGAGCAACACAAAACTGAAACGACCGAAATATATATATACGAAAAAACCGCAAAAAAGAAAAACTCACGCATGGACAAGTTTAGCATCGAATCCGTCGCAGAGCATTTTAAATATAACAATATTATTATTAATAAACAAAAACGTCCGTATCGCTTTGGGCGACCGCGGTGGAGTGCACACCAGTAATTAAAAAGCAAAGGACTCTACCCTCCACTCTCTCTGATTGGCGCATTTGATCCGCGCCGATCAATAATTGCATCTAACGAGATGAGATGTGGGCGACATGTAAAGGTATTATGTTGCAAGTTTTATTCGCCAAAGTGACCTTTATCGACGACGCTTAGGGTTGATTATCCGTTGTATAGACGTATGGTCCAGAAAAAACCCACCCCTAATTCAAAGCTAGACCGTCTGGAAGCTGTGTGGCGCAATATGAGACGCAGATCGATGTTTTATTACATTAACGGTACATGCAACGAATATACAGGTAAATTGAATTTTGTCCCGCCATCCCCTTATTTGATATCCTCCGGTCATAACACACCATGTTTGTATATATAGGGAAGCGGAAAAAAAATCGCACAGGCAACATCCAAAGCAAAAATTTGATATAGAAATTTTCCAAAAAAATTAAGAAAAACAAATTCGCTGTAAGCCATAAGACTAACGCATAGGAACGTCGAAAATTGAATCGAAATTAATGTTATTTATAAACATACCGACAGTTTCGGCGGGATCGGTCAGTTTTTTTTATAATATTTACATTCCTCCTCGGCACATATGTCGGTGTTGTTATTATAACCGGTGGACTAGAACGATTCAATCTCATAAGAATTTCATCTTATTCTACTACATAATAATAATAATAAAAGAAATGTGAAACTACTGAGCGGATTTATATGAAACTTTAGTTACAAGCTGTACGCGTAAGCTACGCGTCAGAATAACACTTATACTTATACACACACTTATACACTAATATAACAATAGCTTTAGCGAGCGAAGCCGCGTGTGAGTTGTTAGTTATTTACGTTAATCTTAATTTTTTTTAGCATCACGCTGTTTCCCTCATTCAGCAAGGTAGGCAGAGAGAACCTAGCGTAAAGACACTCCATTTTCCGCCGAATTCTGGGGGTATGGTGCGTTGAATGGCCGAACTCGCGCTTCGTACCAAAGCGAAGAAAATGGAAATATTAAATATAGGAAATATTCCCCGAGTGGAAATCGAATCCGCAACCTGTGCACTTACAGTCACACTTTGTGCCCCTGCGTCATGACTAGCCCCAATCTGTACGTCTATATATATAAAATATATTTTGTTCATAGTCACTGACCCTACGGCTTGTGGATTCAATCCAACTCTGTACTGACTTAAGTAAATAACACAATGCGTAAATAAAAAGGAAAACCCTATTTTGGGAAATTTACTTTGTCATTGCCCAAATAATTGAACAGACATTCTTGCTATAAAATCTTTATCAACATTCGCATTGAAATAGCAGCGAGGCAACCTTACATCAATATATATAAACAGTTTTATTATTTTTTCCTGCATAGCAAAGTAACCAGGGATAATCTAGTGTCACAACACTCCATTCTTCGTTTCACACCTAAATTCCAGATATAGTGTGTTAATTGGCTATATTCAATGTCTCCATTTGTCTTGCCAGAGCTAATTTAGATATTTTTATTTCACCGAGTTGGGATCGAACCAGCAACCTTTTGCATTGAATGCCAGAGACTGTTCCATTCCGCAACAATTTCATATTTGTTTTTTTTTTGTATTTCTATTTTAGAATTTGTATTTCAGAATTTAATGCATAAACATATAACTGGTATGGCTAAAAACACGGGATCACATAAAATTTACACAACATAACTTCGCATAAATATTATATCTAAAAAAAACTTAATAAAATGAACTTTGTAATACTCACTTGTCATTTTCTCTGAATTCCGCATTTGATTCGTTACGCCACTTGTTTCCCATATTTTGAACACTGCGAATGACATTTTTTTTTTTATATAAAATACAAATATATTGTAAAATACAGCACAATAAACCCCACAAACACCCAATAAATACAGTATATATTCAATATAAATCTAAAACAAAAAAAAATATACAAAAAAAAATATATTAAAAAAAAACAAATTACGAAAGTGCGTTAAGTACATGAATTAAACAAATACAGTACGATCATCAAATTGTGGCCGCCCTGAAGTTAGCTATAGAAGGCTGCGCAGATTTTATTTTAAGATTTTGCTTATATTTCTTCTCGAATGAGCTTTGGACAAAAGTTCACAAATCCTAACTAACATGAAAGCGTGGCCACGACTCGTCGACCGTACTGTAACTAACATAAATATAAACAATACATACACATGTCTCATTTGATCGCCCTGCGCGCTAAGTTGAGCCAAATAGGCGGCCTGCTTGCGGTGGTGATACATGTGGACGCGGAGACAGGACGGGTTCCTCATGCGCTTTTGACATATGTCACATTGCAACGTACCCTCCCTAGTGTCGTGCTTGTCCCGAATGTGCACTTTCAAGTTGTATCGATTCGCGAAAAATCGGTGGCAAGACGGACACTTGACACCGCCGGATTTGCAATTCCATCCTTCGGTACAAACAAAAATTATCGATTAAACATCGATTTTTTTTCTCCGTCTGATTAATGTTTAGATTTGCCTATTTTAGATACAATGTGTGTTAAGTGCATCCAAATGCAATGCATTGCCGCGACCAGAGCGGGTGGATTAGTTAATTTAAATATGCAAGTGATCCCCCGAGTGAGAACCGAACCCACAACCATTACGTGGCGTCCATCGTTAATTTTGAAATAACACACATCTATATTTTTCGCGAATCGCTTATCGTTTGGACTCACCTGATTCTTTGCCCGAATCTGGTAACACGAGTATGTTGTGAAACACGTCGTTGTCGAAGTCAATCATTGGTTCGCTGTAAATTTGTATGTGAAATAAAAATAAACAAAACAAAATGTGCCCAACTTAACGAAATTAAATAAATTTTTTAAATAATAATATGTGAAGAACAAAAAAAAAATAATTATATGTAATCGTAATATGTATAGACTTACCCGTCAGATGCATATTCGGTGTTTTCAGCGTGAGATGGACTGTCGTTTACTGGTCTTGGTTTCTTCTTGTTGGAATTATAGCTGTTTTTGTTCGATGTGTTTTTTAATAATCTGTGGAAAAAAAAGGTATAGAGTATGATTTTTTTTTTAGTTTCTCACTTAATACCTTACATCAGGATAGGCAAAGTGAATCTAGTTTCAAGACATTTCGTTCTTTGCATCTGAATTAAAAACATTACATGTTGAATGGCTGTCTTGTCTTGTTTGACTTATGGCGAAGAAAAGAAAATAACTTATTATTAAGAATAGAAAGAATAAGAAAATTCCATAACCATACTACAAATTGATATATAGCAGTAAAACTAAGACACTCCGTTACCTACGTCTAATTTTGATTATTCCGATTATTTTTTTTGTTTTACGATTGATGCCTTACTATGTTAATATCTGTATTAATGTATTTTAAATATTAAACCATTTAAACATTTAAAAATTCGCAATTTTTATAGTGTGGAATATTAAGCATTGAATACTGTTTGCTACGTCCATGTGTGAGAAATGGTTTGGATGTTCAGTAAAATTTATTTTACTGTTTGTAATTTTTAATAAACTAATTAAAACTTACTGAAGAGGAACACTTAGTTAAAGAAGATTTATCATAAAGTTTTGAAAAATTAAGCAACAACTAGTAAGCTTCATTCAAATTTCCGTTTATGAAAATATTTTGGTATTTGTTTGTAATGCACGTCCCCATTCCTATTAATTGACTTGAGCTTTTATTTAAGGTAACCTTTGTAATCTAATTACTAACTTTTACAATTAAATCCATAATATATACAAACATAAAACTATATGTTAGATAGTTTTGTACTGTTAACCATTGAAAAGTTCCCTCTAAGGAGGGTGCTGGTTTATGGACTTGCTAAATGTATGATCATATTGTTCTTATCATGTAATGCGTTATCATCTTAACATAACGTTTCTACAATAAAAATGTAAAACTAACACAACTACATTGTACAAATTGCTTAAAATAACATATACAATTTTTAGATTCACACTGTATCCAGCACATAGGGTAGGCCTCTGCCTCCCCTGCCTCTCTGGCTCCCTCTGAAACCTGGGAATCTAGTGTTAAGACACTCCGTTCCCAATTAAGACACGTCTGTTCTTTCCACTGAATTCTTGAAGTATTGCGTGTTGAGTGGCGGAACCCAACAAAAAATAGCTTTGCCAGAATGGAAATAATAAATATTTCATTACGCGGGATTTAAACCTGCCACCGTCACGTTTACAATAGCACACTTCACTGTTGCGCACACGATTGACTGTCTAAATATGAATGAAAGATAACAAAATTTATACAAGGAAAAAAAATTACAAGTGTCTATTGTTTCAAAATTTGTGCTTAAATAATTATCAACGATTGACAATTGGATCTCATAGTGGTATTTATAGTACTAAGTTAAGTTAACTAAGCCTTTTTATATAAATTGGGCAGACCAGAAAACTTGTGAAGGAATAAAAAAAACCTATCAATTTTTTTTACTATGCATGTTTAATATAGAACAAAGTATAATAACACAACACTATGAAAATGAAAACAGTAGTTATACACCAAGGTCAATTGACTGTGATGACTTATTACTTAAAGCAATTAAAATGTGATTTTCCCAGTACAATACAAATCCATATAAAAAAATAGTTCACTACATACTTCAGTACAAAGGCACTATGGGAAAGCCAATAAAATAAGAATCGAATTCAAAATCTGAATGAAATCTATGAAATCAATCTTCTAATTAAATATTAACATAAACATACAGTATAATGTAATTTAATATAATTTAATTTACCAAAACATTAATGAAACATAACAAGACTAATAAATCTTATAATTCTGTTGTTTTTGACACTAAAATGATACAATAGACATTTATAGCCTTCCTCAATAAATGGACTATCTAACACCAAATGAATTTCTTCAGCTTCATAATATTAGAATAGATTATTTTATTAACAGCCCCATACTCTATTCAAATATAAACAAAATTTTCACCTACAAACATTATATATTTTATTGTGTTACAACACACTTCAACTGAAACTATACTGTAAATAATGTGATAGCGACTTCTTAGAACAAATCAAATAATATTAAAAATAAACTTCACTTCTTTTACTGTGTGGTAGATGCTATTTTGTTAATTGAATATAAAAAATGATTTATTTTGTGACCAAATGGAAATAACTAAGTTGTTAATGATACATGAGAGAAGAGTCATAAGAGATAGCATTAGCATTCAAATAAACAAATTCTTTACCTTTATAACATAAAAGTATAGATAGAACAGATATTTACAATAAAATGTGCAATATTCTTTAACTATTTGATTAACATTATACCATACAAAATTGAGTTGGAGCTTAGAGCAAGAATTGGGGCTAGCCACCATAGCCATAAGTGTAGGTATAAGTTTTTAAATGAGCATTAAGGCCCACCTTATAGTACATACAAAGAGTTGTGGCGTGCCATTATACAGTTGTAGACACTGTGCTGATTTGATTTTAAGATATTTTTCAATTTTGATTATTTTCTACCTGCATGTACAACAAGGCACAAGTTTTAACATGTTTGACTCTAATGTATACTATCCCAAGAGCTCCTCTCACCTTTTACCAAACTGGAAATGATGTTATCAGTTCCAATTCCTAAGTATTTCTTTTCTAGAAATGAATTGAGCATACTTTTAGACAGCTATTATTTGTACCACTTTCTCTCTACTTCTTTTATATATTTTCAAATATTTACCGTTTCAAAGGACTTCTAGCTGCTTCCTCTTTAGGGCCAGATGCTATTGACTCCTGTGACACTTCGGGGGTTGTCTCGTCAGCGGGAGGCACCCATTCTGGTAGACTATCGGACACAGGCTCCAGCACTTGAGATCTTGTAAAAGATGTGTCTTCTTCGGAAACTGGAGGTGGGGATTCACTTTTCTGCAAGCAAATTATAAAATGATATATCGCAAAATCATGAGGCCTTCATCGCGCCTGTTGAGATATCAAAACGCGGCGTTTAGCACCACCACTCAATGCGCACTGTCTCGAAAATTAGGCAGCAAGTGAACAATGGACATTTTTAACATTAAGTTCCCTATGCATACCATTATTTCAAAAGCTACAAAAATAAATATACTATAACAAATTGCTTAAAATAATATTAACAATATTAACAACTGAGTAAAAGATAACAATTTTACTAGCAATATTTAAAATGCGAAAATAAATAAAAAAAAAAATTGCATATTTATTAATATATTTTATACTAACCTCTCTACCACCAGTAAGGCCTTTTACTTGCAATAGTTCAGCTGTATGTAAAAATCCCGATAACTCTTGTTGCCGCACATGAACTTCACCACGATACATAAATTGTAATAGCTGTCTTAATTCTTGATGAGCTACGTCTTTGAGTATAACAATTGGATGCTCACATGGATTCATCTACACATTTTTAATATTATTTTAATGTTATATTCTAGTTAGTTTACATAATTAAAAACTAATATATGGGGAACGGAGTGTGTGCGGGATACAGTGTGAAGGTGATTTGATTTGATTTGATTTAATATATCCAGTCGTGGCGCACAAAGTGTGACTGTAAAATCGACTGGTGGCTGGCGCTGTGTTGCGTTCCACCACTCAATATGCAATGACTCTAGAATCCTGGTGGAAAGTGGAAAATGGAGTGTCTTCACCCTAGGTTCCCTCTGCCTACCTTGTTGTGTGCAGGATACAGTGTGAAGCGAATTAATTTTTTGTTTTATTTTTATTTATTTAGTTATATTGATACATTTTAATAATAATTGGTGATTGATTGAAAAAACATCAGACAAAAAGCTATGAAAAGTAAGCAAACCACAATATAATATATCTGTAATCTCTAAATGGCTAAGAATGCTCTTGATAATGTTGCTTTTCAAACAAAAAAAGCTAAATCAAATCAGTTCATTTGTTTAGGAGGTATGATGCCATACATGTTTGTAGATACATAGGCACATACACATCTTACTTATAACACCACACTGTTATGGTTGACACTCAGAGGAAAGCCAGCGTTAATAAACTCTCTTCACTGTACACTACTGAATTTTCAGGACAGAGTGCTAAGTGTGGAACTTTGACTGCGGAAATTTAATTAAGTTAAATTATATCTTGAAAAATTTAACTTAGATGTATATTCTTTTATTCTTAGTTATATTAGATTCTAAATATATAGTAGTCTTAAATTGCAGGGTATATTTGTGTAATAGGAAACCCTCCCACAAAATTTATTAAACAACTAGCTTTAGAGTACCCTCACAAGTTATTTTCTTATGAAAATAAGCTACTGGAAAACTCTCTTGAAATATATATACTTAAATAAGCAAATTTAGTTTTATATAATATATATGAGCAATATCAGTAAAAAAAATCTTATAACAAACAATCATGGTATGTTTCATTATTTATATATTTATAAACATTTCATATTTAACTACAAACAATCTTTACATTATACTATGTGTTAAATCTTTTGTTCAAAATAACATAATAACTGTCCTTACATCAAAAACTACTATCACTCTCTGTAATTTACTTATCTTTATTTATTGAATAAATTAACAGTGTCATATAGCTGTTTACACCAAATGTTTACAAAAGAAAGCAACATGTATACAAATATTGCTGTTTACAGATACACAATTCATATAAATAACAAAACAAGTATTGATTTATATGGAAAATGTCTGCCTTTTGTAGAACATAAGTATATGTATATCTATGCAAGTATTGAGGAAAATATTTAAGCTGACAAAGGCAAATTATTATGAGTCATACCTTAAATAACTCCTTGAAGTATGGGCTGCAGACGGACAGAATAAGCTTGTGAGCGTGAACATACTGACCACCAGCCGCCAACGTCACATCCACCAGATCTTCTCCTTCCAATAACGCTTGAAAAGACTGGGACAGATTTGAATGGAAATCATTCCATCTTAAAGAAAACTGCTCTGGCATCGCCATCGCCGCCTGAAAAACGCCACCCTTTAATCAGGACTGACGACGCCCGTGTTTTGCGACTAACTGTACACACGACTTTCAGTCGCACTACGCGTCCGCACAATGAAACTGGTACTTACTGAAAATCAATCACAAATATAACTGGCTACGTAAGCATCTAACTACGCGACTGCACAAAGTGTTTTACAAAAATACATGTTAATGAGGGTATTTCAAGTATTATATTCCTACGGTATGAAATAAAATAAACTTCTGACTGGCATGGCAATCAATACACGGAAAAGTTCCGTATCAAAATGTCGCGTCTCGCTTGCGCTAGACTAACACAACATAATGAAAGGTATATGTTGACTGTTTTTTTTTATTAGAAAATAATAACATACCTCATATATATATATATGTATCTATGTGAATAATAAAAATATATATTTATATTTTTTTGCAAAATTAATATTAACAAACAAGTTAAATAGACGTAAAAATGTAAATGTAGAAAAGCATAGACAACTATGTAATAAAGCTTCCCTTGCATTGTCTATTTTATTTACTTGTCAAACAACCATGTCCTAGTTTGACATATGTCAATAGTGCTAAAGTGATGAATGCTGTCGTCTATGCCGATTAATCAAGGCTTTTACTTTTATTTATATTTAATGAATAGTGTATATAACTGACCATGAAATCGATAGTTCGTGATTAAGACGACCCCTCTGCCATTAAACACGTCAGTTACCAAACGTTTGCTTTATAATTTACCGTCGGAAGTTATTATGATAGTTAATAACATTAATAAAATTAAGTGATAAATAATATTTTCAAGAAGCACCATGTCAGGCAATACTACTCAAGAAGATCCAGAGGCTGATAGGGCCGCGATGGTAAAGAAGATATTAAGCGCTGCATTTTATGCGCTCGCGTCGTTTATGATAACGGTAGTCAACAAAACCGTATTAACGTCGTATGCATTTCCTTCATACCAAGTTCTGGGCTTGGGTCAAATGTTGGCAACAATAACAGTGCTATGGTGCGGTCGCTCCGCAAAAGTGGTAAAATTTCCACCTTTAGATAGTGGTGTAGCTCGTCGGATTTGGCCACTGCCATTGATATACTTGGGTAATATGGCAACAGGCCTAGGTGGTACTAAAGAATTAAGTCTTCCAATGTTTACAGCACTCAGACGATTCAGTATTCTAATGACAATGCTTCTGGAAAGATTTGTACTAGGCATCAAAGCATCCTGGCCAGTTCAAGCTAGTGTGTTAGCCATGGTGGGTGGAGCCTTGCTAGCAGCTGCTGATGATGTTACCTTCTCATGGTCAGGATATACTTTAGTTTTACTAAATGATGGATTCACAGCAGCAAATGGAGTCTACATGAAGAAGAAATTAGATTCAAAAGAACTTGGCAAGTATGGACTCATGTATTACAATGCTCTTTTTATGATAGTACCAGCTGCAATAGTAGCCTGGTGCACAGGAGATCTCGAAAGATCTGCAGCTTATGCTCATTGGTCAGACATGTTGTTTTTAGCACAATTCATGATGTCATGTGTAATGGGTTTTGTACTATCCTATAGTGTTATGCTGTGCACGCAATATAATAGTGCCTTGACTACAACTATTATTGGTTGTTTAAAAAATATTTTGGTAACTTACTTAGGAATGATGATTGGTGGGGATTATGTATATTCATGGCTCAATTTTGTTGGCCTAAATATTAGTGTATTAGCCAGTCTAGGCTACACCTATGTCACTTTTAAGAGAAAGCCGACTAACTATATGCTCCTGAATGAAGCAAATAGCAAAGTGGATACTGTATAGCAGCGGAGGATGAAACGAAGATCAACCCATAACTTTACATTGCATATTGTATAAGTAAATGAGGTTGTTGCCAAAGATGTTTTGTATTGGAATTTTCAAGTTACTAAGTGACAAATAGGCTCAGTGTACCAAAAGAGCAAGTGTTTATTTTTCTCACAAAAAATGTTTTAAATTATACAAAATATTACATATTTAATGTAATTTCCTACGGTCATAGTTATAGTAACCATCTTTATAATTAGAAAAATAGATTTTTATAAGATTGATAAAAACTAAGCAATATATGAATTATCTTTAAACATTTTTATCAGTATATAAATCTGTTGTATATTTGTAATAATAAAATATGTAAGTATTTTATGGCTAGTTAGATATTTGACATGATCGAAAAGTATGTTTTTACATAATACAATTTATCTTTCAATTTCATTTTTAATAATATTCATTTATAAATTTTACAATATTCCCACAATTTTAGTTACTATACCTTAACAGGTATAAGGAATGCATGCATGATCTTTATTAATATTGTTCATTTTATTAGTACACAATTTGATATCATTTTTTTAAAGCTATTGTGTTTTTAAAAGGAGACTAAATGAAATTGAAAATCTATTTGATTTTTTTATTTATAAGAATAATGGATGCTTTTAGGATTTTGTGTTAATTAATTTATAAATAAAATCATTTACTTAATTATTTCACCTTGATCTATAAAATGTATATTGAAAAAGAATTGTATATATGCTGAAAATTTATTTATTATAATAAAATGATAATCATTCTTCATCCTATAATAAACCCAGTTAAAATAAACACTCTAATTAAAATTTTAAAAAAACCT
This sequence comes from Heliconius hewitsoni, assembly GCA_018230445.1. Lineage (NCBI taxonomy): Eukaryota > Metazoa > Arthropoda > Insecta > Lepidoptera > Nymphalidae > Heliconius > Heliconius hewitsoni. The sequence goes on along the minus strand of DWAN01000296.1, from coordinate 2,011 downwards.
TGAGGAAAATATTAATAACAAAATACCAAAATTCTCCATCAACCCTATGTACACTTATAAAGTTTTTCAAGGTCAGAGTGCAGAGTATTTATTAAATTTTAATTCTGTGGGAATAGATTCTGCTACTACTTTGTCTCACTAATTTATTTTTGTTCCTTACCACAAAAGGAAAAAATAGAATCACTTTGTTGTATCTGTCAGTTGGTTGAGACCATTGAAATGGGGAGACCTATGGGGTGTGCAAGTACGACTCGCACTGGACTGGTTCTTTTTATTTAACTTATTGTTTATGTAATATCTAAAATACCAAAAATGTTGATTTTTGACCTTGATTAACTTTTTTAGCAAAATGGAAACGATGGGGGCTTGATATTTTATTGGCAATGGTCTAAAACATTTCAGCTCCATAGCTCCAAGTTTTTTATTGGACCCATTATTTTTATAGCTATATAGCTTAATTAATATAGTAATAAGTATCAAAAACATTGTAAAAGACCAAATTAAATATTAATACAAGTGTTTCAGTATATTTGAAATTTTTCAGTGTATAATTAGCAATGATGAAGAATATTATTAAGACTCAAATTATGAAAGATATATCAATGTTTTTAACATTTTTTAAGAGTTATTACACACTTAGGAAAGGAAAATAGTTATTTAGAAAACATATAAAAATTTGAACATGGCGGGGTTCAAACCCTCTTGGAAAACTGACCAGGCGCTCTGACCACTAAGCCATATGTTCCAGGTAGGTTTCCAGGAGCCATTGATTCCAGTCCTGCTACGTTCAAATTTTTATGTTTTCTAAATAAGTATATATCAATGTTTTTTATACTATGTGTAATATTTTGATCAATATTAAATAATATTTAAAGTTATCCTGTAATGTATATCAATTTATTTTTACATGTATTTATTTTGGAATTTAACAAGCTTTTATTACATTAACATTTTTTTATGGATTTTTTGTACTGTATAAGTTAAAAATTTTCAGAACAAATTTGTTGTTTCCAAAGTACATAATCAACATTCAATATTAATTTAACACAATGATTTTATAGTAATAATTTTAAAAAAATTGTAATAACTTATTTGAAAATTCATATGCTGTACATATAATTATTATCATATTTATAAAGGTGTGGTTGGGATTTAATAATATATAAATTTTAAATCTCCTATAAATGGTAATATTTCTACAATGTCCAATGATGTATATTGAAGAAATACTACAATGAGTTAACTTAATAATAAACAATACTTATAATGTACGAGAAGAATACTGCAATAATATTTGAAACTTCTATTTATAAGAATATTTAGATACATAAAACTAAGCTTATCTTAATTTTACATAATATTAAATGTATTATGTATTCAATATTATAGATAGAGTTAATTGATGAATTGACCGCAAAGTAATATGTGAAATACATTATAGTATATTGATTTTCTACAACTGTCAAAAAGTTATTTATAAAAAAACAAGAGGCCGTATTTCGTTTATGTTTGATAAGTGCTATACATTAATTTAGACTGTTTATCTGTGATGGTGGCTTTCCGTTTATTCTAATAAAAAAAATATGTCGTCTATTAAAATAACAGTACCTTATCAGACAGTTTTGGGATGACATATAAAAATTTTGATATAAAGGCTATTGGATTTTGATGTTATAACTTATGTACTTAGGTCCGTATTTACAAACCGCTCTCAAACATGAGATCGATCTTGAGATGGTGTAATAATTCATAAATTATACATCTACGAATGAAAACCGCATTTTGATCATTGATCATTGAACATCTCGATTTGAAGACTTGAGAGCGATTTATTAATACTGGTCTAAGTGCTTGAGCAGTGATTTTCAATTTATTATTAGAATTATTTTTAAATGTATGCAGCTAAATAGTTGAGAACCACTGTACTAGACTATAGACTATAGTGCCTATATATGCAATATTAAGTGCGTATAAAATGTCCATTAATATCTATTAAATGCATTTAGATTGG
>DWAN01000295.1:0-25911 GCA_018230445.1 Heliconius hewitsoni | reverse complement strand
CGCGGGTTCGAGTCCCGCTACGTTCAAATTTTTATACGTTTTCTAATTAAGTATGAAGATATATTACGTTGAATTATTTAAAATGTTTTTAAATAAATTAAAGCTCTTTAATTATGCAGGATGCTGTATTCAATTATCGAAACAAGTCTTAAAGTTAAAATTTTAATCGTTGGTACTTAAATGGTGCTTGTCGTTTCCTGTATCTGTAAAAGACAGGTGTGAAAAAGATACAGTTAAATGGAATTTTATCAAAATATGTTCAAATTATGGTTTACTTTATTTTTCAGTATGCAATAAGACTCAAAATCATGTTTATAATATAAAAAAGGTGTTTTTTTTGTTGCTATGCTGCTATAAGCTGGATACAGCGTGAAATTGCAAAAAAATATATACATCGTAAAATATTTTTTCCTATCTCGGATTAGATGAAAATCTTATCTAATCTTATAGAAGTCTCTGTTTCATTTTCTTATTATTATTGAATAGTGCAGTTTATGTGCTAAATATTGTTAAATATAACGTAAACGTGTCTCCGACAAAATTTGTACCTATAGTCTAGAATGAATACAAATAACATAAAGTTGTACTTCGACAGTTATTTACGTATTAAAAACATATACACAACCTAAACTGTATAATAAACTATACTAAAGGTGCTATATAATTGCAAAATACCACAAAATAACGTGTAATATGAAAAATTAGTTAAAAAAAAACCGTACAAATGATTACACAACGTAAGAAGCTGCAGTTTACAGAACTACGGCGGCTGATTCGCGGGATCGGGTCAACCCGGCTCAAGGTCAGGGATGGAGCAGAAAGAAGTGGAGACGGTTCTTTAATATCTTTTATTATATCTTGAGTAATTATATTTTTTTATATCACCCTGTATCTTACATGATAAGCTTGGCATGAGAAGCTAGTGTTAACGCTCTGTTCCTAACTTTCCACTCAATTTTCGAGATATAGATGAAATTTAACACCTCGCTTTATTTTTAGTTTTTTATTACCGAAGCGAGGTAGTAAAAATAATTTATTCCCGCGAGTGCGAATTGAACCCACAACCAACATGTTTATAGTCTTAGGTTGTGCCGCTGCCTTGGAAATAATCATCTTTTTAATATTAATAATCATGGTTTTGTGTTTTAACCATTTTAATATTTTACGTACTCCGTATGAAGACGAGTGGGCTTAGAGAACAGGTGTTAAGACACTCCATTCAACATAACACTTAAATATAAGTATATTAAATTATATCACACAAACGTATCTGCTAGTTGTACTCAAAAAAAACAATTATTTAAAAAAATCTAATTTCATATATCTACGACATCACAACTTTAAAGTAAAAAATATGAATTTAATCATACAAATAACAACACACTACACCATAAGCCTAACATTCTCCACACCACTTCAGGCACTCGAGTCGAAATAAAAACAGTCATTTATCACTAAAAGATAAAATCTACAAACCTCTCGTTTATAATTGACACGTTAAAACGGTTAAAATAATCAAAAGAGTGTCAAAAATTAAAGGAATCCCATTAATTAAATCGAGATCAAAAGCCGGAAGTGGACGTAAGTCAGATTTGTACACATTATATCAACCCTCTAATTAAAGGGATGATACACTAGCACGCGGAGTAACGAGACCTGCAATTAGACGCGGTAACTTGTTAAAACTTGCCAGCTAAGGGTGGTTTGACAACAAAAGACTATTTTTAGTAAGTATTCTTCGAGTTCAAAGGAAAAATGGAAATTTTATAAGATTTTTTTTATTGCCGTCTGTCTGTTTGTGTACCCTATGTGTCAGTCAAAATCATCATTTCTCTGAAACTATTTATAGTTTGTAGGTAAAGAAAAAATTTTTCTTTGCCATATTTTTTACAAAACTGCATATTCATCAAAATCCTTTATATGTATGTATATATACAATTTGCACACTCTGCTACCCTACTTTCCACCGAATTGCGTGTTAATTGGCAGAAATCAACGCCGCGCTTGTAAGGAAATTAAAATATTAATAAATAATAATTCATTTCTTCGTAAAGGAATCGAACCTACAATCGTCAATCATTTACAGTCACGTTTATGTACCACAACGCTATGACAACGGCCACAAAGCGGATAACAATCGATATTTGATTCTCTCCAGAATGTTTGTACATGAGAATGATTTGATTCAATTTTCCTCTTTGATGGTCCTACTGATTAAAGACGAACAGGAGATATTTAATAAGTTTTATTAAATATCTCCTGTTCGTCTTTAGAAAACAAATCTATTATCCGTAGAAGACTGCAATTATTCGCATTGAAAAATTTTAAGAGTAAAGCACAGTTGATTTTACAACAATTATTACAATTTGTAAAATCGACTGGTTGTAGGTTCGATCACCACTCGAGGAATTGAAATATTTATTCAAATTCATGTTTTCAGTTCCGCCATTCAACACACAATGCCTCTCGAAATCAGAGGAAAGTGGTGAGTGAAGTGTCTTAACACTAGGATCCCTTTGGCTACTGTGTTGTGTGTAGACTGTATCCACACTGTATGTGACTAATTTAGGTTATACAATTTTATTTTTTTCCCTTATACCATCTTCTTTATTTTTTCACTAACGTTAGTATCGATGCTTCAGGATAATAGCCACTGTAGAATTATTCTTAAAATGTATTTGATATATCTCCTTTTGCTTCTCTTACCATTAACTTTTGCTACATAATTTGTTTTCATCCGTCACTCATTGTAGATCATCATATTTTTTAAATTTTCCCATTCCCAATGAAGTCTCCACTCTCTTTGTTCGCAAGTCAACATTTACCAATAAGTATTTGCGTCCACACACACACACATCCACATATATGTGTGTTTGTGTGTCGTACACTGCACAAGAATGCAACGCGTTGTTGACACAGCCAACTTCGATATTCCTTTATTTATTACTATAAAAACCCTTTGACTTCACAGTTATGTATTTTGAACTTTAATTTTACAACAAAAAGCGTATTTTCCTTTGAATATATTAAATCTTGCGATCTCTTGATACTAGCATTAATATTTTTCAAGCAGTTTGTTTCTGAACGCTATAACTTACATTTAAGATCGATTTTCGTTCGCAAAATCTCATGTTGTTAAGATGAAACGAGTGTTATAGTGTTAGGTATATTTAAATAAGGATTTATGCGTTGTGTCTGGCATTTTGGCGAGTTTCGTGGATAAAGAATCGTGGCGGATTAAAAACGCGAGATCTGCCTATAGATTTTGGACCCACAATGGGGACCAGTGAGTTATCACGGCCTTGGAGATCGTTTCAGTCTAATTTAGTACTTGGAGCTTAGAACAAAAATGCTAATAAATTGATAGATTTTAGATTTTTGTCTTTTTTAGTTTTTAAGGTTCCCTACTAAAAGGGTAAAACGGGACCCTATTACTAAGATTTTGCTGCCCTCCTTTATCTCATGAACCATGTTAGTTAGACATTTTAAATTTTGATAGGTAATGTATCTGTTGCCGCTATAACATCAAAATACAAAATAATAGAGTAAAATAAATATTTAATGGCAAAAAAACCAATAAAAAGTAGTATGGGGCTCCCATACTATATAGATTGTATGTACTTATATGTTTTTAGATAGTACATTTTTTGCTGTTTTATTCCTCGACTGATCTGACTCGTACTTGGCCGTTTTGTAGTCAATGAATACGAAGAAAGTAGCAAGTTTTATCGGAACTTTTTATTCTAACACGTGATTAGGTCAAAATTAGTTACTTACAGGTACAATAAACAATTATAAACAATATTTAAAAACTTAGTTTAAAAACATTGAATTATTTTTTTTTAAACATAGGGGACCACCACTTTTCACCAACTAACAAACTCTGTTCTCCACTAATCAACAAAATTTAATTCTTAATAAATAAAATACATAATCAAAAATCCATAACAAAGAAAGATCGTAGGCTGGATAGAACGAACAATTTTTTTAAGGCACCATTGATTCAAATAGTAAACACAAACGAAATCGAAAGTAGCATCTATCTCTAAAACTATCACAACTACCAAACAAAAATACTTTCATTAAATCTTTCCCACCAAAACTAACCTGTTCCTATGGCACCAAAAAAACATAATATTAATTTGGGATCCTCACAAAAAACGAAGATAGCCGAACGGGTAAAAAACCTAATGGCCACCAAAAAGAAAAAGGATTGGTAATAAAGGGACAAAAAAAGTCCGAAGAAAGGGTACGGCAGCTACAGGTGGCTAAAATTTTGTGTTTTGTTTTTGAAAAATAAAGAGAACACGAGAGCGTTATGATTGTATAATGTTTATGTAACTACGTATTAGGTAGTATTAATAAAAATATTTTTTAAAGAAACAGTTGGGGTTAAGAATTATTATTTTTTTAACTTTACTGGAATCCTATGGTATAATAAAATTGATATCCTTAAGATAGTTTAGAATGTAATAAACATTTTAATTCTATTTATAGAATGAAGCTAAATTATTGAAACTGAATTAAAAGCACAAAAAAGGCAAGAAGGCACAGAAAAGACTAACTGTAATCGCCTTCAGGCGGAGAAAAAATATATAACTACCTTCCGAAAATAAAAAAAAATTGACAAAATATTAAATATATACTCAATAGAAGTTACAGAAAGTATTATTATGGCAATTGTGACTCCAATAAGCACAATAACAAGAAAATTAAATTAAAAATAATGAACACTTTGTTCTTTACCTGTGTTTTCAATATCTTGCTTGCTTACCAGAGAATGTTTTAATTTTGTCACTAATAAAGAACTATAGTACTAAAGCAGTTTATCACTAATGCAGTAAGTACTTCAGTATATATAGAAGTATGTAAAAATAAAAATATATATTAATAAATAAGCAAATTTATCAAACACGCTGTATACAAAAGTTGACATATATTCGTAGTGTCAACGGGGTCCGGTCAAAAATTCTTTGTGATACTCATTTATTTTAAATGCAGATATTTTATTGAGAAGACAGAAGAATAGTCTATAGAAAGCTTAACTTAATTGGTGTCTTCCTTTCGTTCTAGGTATATTTTTTGGTTTCTTTTTTTTGTGAAAAAATATTTTGATTATATACTCATAAAAAAGTCTGTTTTGATTCATTGTGGTACGTATTATATAAATATTTTATATTTAATTTATTAAATAAATATTATATTTTATTTTCTTTATTTTAAAGAAATAACAAGCGAGGCCAGTTGTGGCGCAGGGGCACAAGCGTGCAACTGTAAAAAGTGTCAGATTGTGTGTTCAATTCCCATTCGAGGAAATTAAATATTTAATACTCATTTCCTTGTTAACGGCGCAAAGCGCTACGTTAAGGTTCGCCACTCAACTGAATGTGACTGACTAACTAAATAGGCTTTATATATAGTTTATCAGTCAGTCAGTCTCTAAATCATTTTAGAAATATTTAATTTCGTACATATGAGTACAGACTAAAGAGTACAGCGCGACTGAACGCCGGCGGCACACAGGTGATTGTGTGCGACCGGATAAAGTTGTTGTATGATACGTCTTGATACTTAAATATAGCTGTTTTTTTTTAATATTTTGAACTGTTATTTACATAATAAGCATTTAAGTGTATGTATTATGTTTTTTTATTCCTTTTTTTTTTGGAAACTTGCGTTTTGTAAAAATCTTCCAACAGCAAAACTAATAGACTAAGACCCCAGTGTCCCCAGACCTACGTCATTTTAGCAGAGCTCAAATTTTGAGGATTAATAGTTTATTATGTAGTTAATACGGTATGCGTACTTACTAACTTGAAAGTGGGGAACTTTCTGAAGTAGCGCAAAATAAAGGTATATCTCTGTCTGGGAGGAGACTACTATATAGAGATAATATAAAAAAATTGACTAAGTCCGAGTCGGACTCGCGCACGAAGAGTTCTGTATCTATAAAAAAGTATAAAAATCATGACTATGTTATGAGAGGTCCCTCAAGTATTTATTTTATTCTGTTTTTCAGTTTTTGTTGTTGTAGCTACAATACACTATAATTGAAAAATTTAACTATCTAACTATCACGGTTCATGAGATATATTCTAGTGACAGACAGATAGGGAAGTCTTATTAAAAGGGTCCCGTTTTTACTCTTTCGGTACGGAATTCTAAAAATATTCTCGTCATATGTCAAATTGTCCATAACTAGAAGCATACTTGACAAATGCTTAAGAACATAAACTCCAGTTTATATCTCCCTTAGATCGTTAACAACAACTTGATTAATGCTAATTTCTCTTAATCACACAGTATAATAAGTCTAACTTTGGAACATACCATAAAAGTTAACTGAATCTATTACAGCTGTCGATACAACATTAATTAGTTATTTTATTATTCGGCATCGCTCGTTTAGTCAAATAGAAAAACATAGTTGAGATTGTACATTATGCTCTTTAAGGCTCTTAGGTTTTACTACATTTTTCATTGTTATTTAATTTCAACCAGCCATAATATACTTAAATATTGTAAACAAACATACATTCATACCTTTCCCGATTAATAAAATATCCAACACAAGAATAATTTTTCAATTCGAACCATTAGTTCTTGAGATGGGCGCGTTCAACCAATTTGGTTATAGTACAAAACTATTCAGGCTTATAATATTATTAACGATAAAGGCAGAAATAGAAACTGATATTATATAACTAACTATTCCTTTGCCTTTCACGGTAAATGGACTATTGAACAAAAAAAACAATTCATTCATTCAAATCAGTAGTTCCTGAGATCAATGTATTCAATCAAACAAATTCTTCTTTATAATGTTGGAATAGATATTGTAGATGTAACTATATCAATGGAACTTGAACCACCATTACGTGAGCCAGGCTGGCTCTAACTAAACAACAACCGCTACAAGTAGAAATCGTTAGAAACCTATATAATTCTGATAACTGAACTTACCACTAAATTACGTGAAGTCACAGTAGTTGCATATCGAAGGTTAGCTGATTGTTATACTCTTGTTATGTTTAATATCTAAGACTAAAATACAGTATTTTACTAGGGAATTGAATATAGTGAAAGTGGAGAACAAAGTGACTGACCACTAGGTAAGATGTCGTCCTGGTGCTGTTATAAAATCAAGATGCATTAACTTATGACGTTAATACATTACGGTGTAATTGAAATATAAGTATTTAATATATTTATTAAATCACATTATATATAAAATATGAAATTAATAAATTGTGAGCATTTCTCTGCTTCTTTCTCTGAAATAACTATTTCTAAACTACCTTTAGCTGTCAGCTTCCTAAAAGGGAACACTTATGTAAAAAGACAGGTTTACGCTTTGCTGTTTTTTCTACGATATTTCGTTTTTTATTTTCTTTCAAATTTTCGAGATTGATTTTTGAGACATTTTCGGAAGCAGAACACAACCAGGGATTTGAAGATACAAATATAACAATAATATTATGTTGTATTTACATTTAATAATTTTATTTTTTAATATTATATATTTTATTTTCATCCCCTGTTTAAGAATCAAGTCACAGCCATCATACTTATAGTCAAACGCTGTCTAACTTTTTAACATATGAAACAAATACACTATAATGATTTGTAGTTATATAAACGTTAAGATTTTGTGATAGCATCATTGTAGGATTCGACGTCTAAAAACTTGGGTGAGGGCCCGCGGCGCGAACAGGTGCTTTTCTCGTTACCGTATGCTGGGGTAAGAAATATTAAATCTTGATACTTTATTGTCATATTTTTTTATGGAAAAGACATGCAAACGAGCATACGGGTTACCTGATGGTAAGTTATCACCACTCCCCACCACCCCGTGTAGGACCAGAGGAGCTACAGGTGCGTTGCCGGCCTTTAAGGTGGAGATAAACGCGCTTTTTAGAAGTCAGGCCGTTCCACAGTTGCGTGACTCGTCACTATTTCGATGGAGGCCTCTACGAAGCCGCACAGTAGTGGAATGCCACGTATCAAGATGGTGAGGATGATTCTTGTACTGGAGACTCCAACTCAGGGAAATGAAAAATTAAATATTTTCACTTCCTCGCACTGGTAACGAGGTTAACTGCGGCGTTGAATTCCGTTGAACGACACAAAGCGAAAAATTGAGTTCCGCTACTCTACACGCGTTGTCTTGAAAGTTGGATAGAATCGGAGAGTCTTAACACTGGTACTTTTTATACTTAAGCTACTTTTTATACCATACATATTATGTATATAGCATTTTCGTCGTAACATTTCAAACTGTATACGTCGCGGTACACATTACACCTGGATACGATCGGAGGGAGTTAATAAAGAATGTCAGGGACTGTTTTTGTATCGGTATGTATAAATCCCATTATAATATTTTGACTACTCCTAAACTAAGGTTTTTCTTATTTATTTTTGTCAAAAAGTACTTGTTTGCTTATAAAATAATGAAATAATTAAGACTAGAGGCAGCGGCACAGTGATTGTAAACGCGACAGTTGTGAGTTCGATTCCCACTAGGGGAAATCAATTATTTAAAATTTTTCGCTCTGGTAACAAGACAAAACTCGGCATAGCTTAGCTTAGTTCTGCCATTGAACACGTAACGTCTCGAAAATTGGACGGAATAATGTGGAAGTGAATACTTCGACACGAGATTCTCTTAGCCTAAGTTTCTTTTTTTATTAATAGAAGAATAGATAAAGAGAAGACTTGAGTTTTTTTTACTCTGCTCATCCTGTTTATATATCTGTTGCTTATCTCTGAAAGGCGTAAACTTAAAAATAAAATTAATACTTTCAGATGTTTTTTTTTTAATTTACAGAGAAATTAAAGCTATATTGCAATTGGAATTTGGTTGATGGATTGATGGGTATAGTGATAGAATAAGATTATGTCGGCTTAAACAGTGTTTAGCAAAACATTTAAATTCGATCTATTTCAAGAAATCGTAAACTGAAAATTACCTAAAATTTTTTTTAATTAATAAAAGATAAACTATAAGATAAAAATATAATTTTGTATGAAAACTCTGTAACATCATTGACGTCATGCTACCATAATTATTTCTCCACTCCATATTGTTACAGCGATCGTTTTTTATAAAATAAACTTTTTTATATATAAACTTTACTAAATCGTAAGTTTTTGCGAAGTTTCAAGTTTTCGAGTCCGTTAGTTCTCGGCTATTAGTTGACAAAAAGACGAGGCGTGACGTCACGGGCGAGCGGCGCGGGCGCATTCGACATGCCATCTTTTATCTTCGGATTAAAACAGTTTAACAGGTACTTGGTGTTGTAAGACCAGTTTTTACATACTATTATGGTTTTTACTATAACTAAAACATTATATCTTTCGTTTGGTTCAACAATGACGTATAAGCAGTCCATTTAAAAATTGCTAGAGATGATATTATTATATTTAGATTACTGAAAAAGTTAATTAAATGGATGTTCCACAAAATGTATGCAATTCTAAATGTATTTATTTAATGAAGTTTAATGAAGTAGTTTTGAAATACCTAACCTGCAAAAAAAACCTGAGAAAGCTTTATATTGACAAATTAATTTTGCGGCTTTAGTCTATAATAGAAATTTAGAACATAGCAGTAAATACAGCAGTTTAGTTTAAATTAAAAGTACAATAAATATGCAATTAATTAAGACTTGTGTGTATTACATGGCACATTCTTGGTGCCCGAGGTGCCTCTCCTTGGTGCCCGAGTTGCCTCTGATCACAGATAAATCGAAACATTAACGCGATCAATATAGTTTTTGATATTCCTCGAATAATGGACTATCCAACACAAAAGATTTTGTCAATTGAAACTAGTCGTACTACTGTTTGACCGGTTACCTGCCGCCGAATTCACAAACTTAAATACTATCCTCACCATCTGGATACGTGGCTCTACACTACTGCGCTGTCTCTTAAGAACTCCCTTCCACGCGCCACGCATCTGTGAAATGGCGTACCTGTGTTTCCAGGTCGATACGACATTGGTATCTTCAAAAAGCGCGTCTAATTCCACCATATATAATGGTAATCCTAAATATACAATGATAATAATACAATGATAATAAGCAATATATTATAATAATGAGTACGAGAGTTAATATGTATGTATAATAAATTAGCAAAACTATATAATGTATAATGTGATAAGTATATAATGAAGTTGTATAATTATGTGGTATCAGAAATAAAGGCTATTTTTATTTTTATTTATTTAATTATAATTCCACCTTAAACTTGGGCAACGCACCTGTAGCTCCTCTGGTGTTATACGGGGTCGTGGGCGACGGTGATCACTTATCATCAGTTGAACCGTATGCTCGCTGGCCATGTCTTTTTCCATAAAAAAAAGAAGTAATTCCTGAGACTAGCGCGTTCAATCAAAAAAAACCTTCAGCTTTGGAGTTTTAGTGTTAAAATGAATTACAAAGTTATTGTTGGTGATATATTAACATAATAATAAGCATTCCAAAAATTTTTAACTAACGGTTGCCGACGAGAATGAAAAATATAGGTACATTTGATGGAGTGTAGTTTATCTTACAACTGGGAAAACATGCTGAAAAAATATCGTACGCCAAGGAAAATATTCGTAAATGAAAAAACAGCAGCCCTCCATACACACTTAGGGTTGGTTTAGATCAAATTATATTATTATTTTTTCTTTTTTATTTGCTTTAACAACGGTCACAAGAGCAAATACCACAAAAACGTATATATTTATTCAATATTTTATAGAAAATTTGGAAGGCTCACCTATGCGGTGGTTATTCTAACTTTTAAAATGTGTGTAAAATTTTAAAGTGAACATTTATATTTTGATTGGTTTGCGTTCCTTTTTGTTAATATTCGAATTTTGTGGTCGTTGATCATGTTGATTGCAATACAATATAGAAAATCTTGATATGATTTTCTATACAATAATTTTAAGAGATTGACGCCTTAAAATATGGTGCTGGAGGGCATTGGTTCGTCACTGACCTCTACATAAAAAAATATTTTAAAAAACCTCAGCATAAAGCAAAGGCTTTTGCTGGAGATTTTGATTTTGAGGAGAGAAGTTATTGAAAGGACTAGTAATATAAGGAAGAGTTCACAAGACAGCGTTCTCACAGCCAAAGATAAACAGACCAGGTAAAGTCCAGCATTTTGAATCATCATTTAATATTAATAACATTAAAGTTTGTTTTATTCTGGCACGATAAGGTTTTAACGGTGGGTGAATACAAAATACTCCTTTCACTTACCTCTAAAGACTTATTGTGCCAGTGAATATATTTTTTTTAGAAATCTGTACTAATATAATAAAGCTGAAGAGTTCGCGTGATTGAATACGTCTATCTCAGGAACTACTGATTTGAATTGAAAAGTTATTTTTGTATTGTATAAATAATTTATCAAGAAAGACTTTAGGGTAAAACCGGGGTAGATATCCCGCTTTTTAAAATAGCCTTCTAGTGAAGACTAAACAAAATATGTTATCCTTGCCACCCCTATATGATGTGTCTAAACGCTGGTCTGCGTAGAGACGACACGCCAACGCTAAATGAGAGCTAGCAGTTTACTTTCCTTTACGTTATAAATGAATTAGGTACCATATTGTTGGTATGTTGAGGTGATATGATCATTATTATTGTTTACTTAAAAAAACTGTGTTTAATTATAGCCAACGCAATGCGTTGTCTTGTCAGGGACGAGGAAGCAAAAATAATTTATTTCTTTGAATGATAATCGAACCTACAATCTAAGTGCTTAGTCTATCCCTTTACTTCACGTTACGTACGACGTAGTTTCTAAATATTAAATAAAACGTATATACTGGTTAGCTTTACTCTATATCTCGCATACATCAGTAATGTTGAGCACGCAACGCACACCGATTAGGAGAGTAGATTTTTCTTATCAGAGTATGTCGAAGAGAAATAAAAATAATTAATTTCCTCGAGTGGGAATCGAACCCACAACGTCGTTATGTGCGTCACATTCTACAAATGAATAACATATACTTAATTAAAATCATTAAAAAGATAATTTTAATAGTATTCATTCCATTTAATAAATTTTCAAATAAATTTTACTTACGTAATAACCGAATAAACATTTTTTCTAAATTACATAGCTGAATGAATTTCAACGTATCTGTCTAGCTTAGATCGCTAAAGTGTACGATAGTTTTTAGAAGTTCGAGTCCCGATACGTGAATTTTTTATTGTTTTTTAAATTTTGTATTGAAATTTTACACAATTACAGTATTAATAAGAAGTACCTGAACGTCCATGTTATATATAATTGCTTTTTGTTAGTTTAGTTTCATGCTACAAGCTGCATGTAGCAATTGGAACCTATTGTTAAGAATTTCAAATCTCTCGGTTCTCTACTTTTCAATAAATTGCATCCTGAGTCGCAGAACTCAACGCCGCATATTTTCTATTACCAGAGCTGGGAAAATAAAAATAATAGTAATTCTTCCTCTCGAAAGGGAATTCGCTGACGCTGCGACACGTCTAAAATGGAAAGTCACCGAGAAATAACTCAAAGGCGAAAACAAAAAGCAACAATCCACGCAAAAAGCACGCAACGCAATAGTTTTTCCATATAGAAAATATTTTTCCACAGTAGTTTGTCCATCGCAACGCGTCGATCCAAAGGGAGGTAACACCCCCTCTTTGCGCACACGCGGTTATTATTCTTCGCTTAGCGAGCTCAATATTTTCGAAGGCCCTAAAACAACATTTGGGGGTGGATTTTTACTGATGTTTTTGCGACGTTCATTTATTTCATGTCTCTATTATCTTTGTAATCTCCTGAAGCTATGCGAAATGAAACGTTGTTGGTAAAAATGTGTAATTAAATGCTTTATTGTTTTATGTTTATATACTTGTGTTATTTAAATATACCTACTTTTTTTACGTTATCTTAGGGAACCTAATGTTAACACACTTGGTTTCCCTTTTTCGGCTTAGTTATCGAAATTTTGTGTATCGTCTGGCGGAACTCAACGACGCACTTTGTCTTGTTACCAGAGTGACGAAATGAAGATAATGTATTTTCCCCAATGGTAATCGAACCCACATGCCTCGCGACATTACAGTCATATGCGTTGCCGTTGCACCGCGCGGGCGTTTTCAAATTAAATACACCTACTTATATTTGAGGAATTATTTTTTTATTTTCGTAAATCTCGAGCTTAGTATGCAGTGATCAATTTTTTCATCACTGTACACCTTTACATACAATGTATCTAATGTAGCGTGTTTGGTGGCTCCTGAATCTACTACATAATGTAATAATATGGTAGATATATTATATCTTTAAAAAAATGTTTTAAATAGTTTAATTTTTTGTATCACCGTCGTATTGTTTGACGAAATGAATATAAAAATACTAAAAGTACAAACGAAAGCTTAGAATTTTCCCAAAAAAACAATATTTTTTCTATACTAAAATACGCGTAGCTAACAATAATAAAATCGATTTGACATGACCACGCGAGTCGCGACCGGTCCACCGAGCGAGTGCCACGCACGTACCGCACCGCACTCGACTAGGTACTCCGATACTCGATTTTACACTGTTTTTACGTTTTTCTGGCGCCCGTTTCGCGATTTTTTACCATTGTTAACGGAATCAATATATTTCGTTTGTTTTCTTGTATTTTTATTTTCATTTCCTTGTCCTGGTAATAAGACAAAACGACTGGAGTTCCGCCATTAAACACGCAATGCCTCGAAATTTCAACGGTGGGGAACTGAGTCTGAGAGGAAAAAAATATAAATATTTTAGTATGTAAAAATCAGAATGGCCTATTGGAATGGTTATGGGTTCGCTTCTCACTCTAGGGAATGAATGAAACACTTGTAAAGGCTTGCATATATTTAATTGGAATGCAATGTAAAATGAATGAATGAAACATGAAATAATTTTTAGTTATAATGTTATACTATATATATACTTAATTTAATATTACAAAAAAAACGAATTGCAAATTACGTCTCGCCTTATTAACATCGTCTCAATAATTGAGAGAGTGGTGGAGAGATTTTATGTTTGTATTTTGTGAGTTTTGAGCAAAAAGTAAAGAGATATGGGATTTAGTGAAATATCAGACTACCTACGGAACTCAACGCCACAGTGCCTATAAGCAGAAATCTTTTTTACATAACATAAACATTCCGCTGAGTGAGGTTCAAACTCAATATGATTAATGATCGTTACATGTACTGTAAAGTATTGTAACAAAAAAATTATTCATAGAGATATTATATCGGCCTATTTATTCTTGATACGAAATAAAGATCGATTATTACGCTTTCCACTTCGTATATAGCTCTACTATTCTCTACTTTCTCCACTAAAAATGCGAAGAAAAACATTAAAAAAAAATTATACTTTCCAACCATTTTAGACACATTTTTATAAACAAAGATGTTTCAAATCAATTATTTAATTTCGAAGTAAATTGTTTCACAATTGTGGTCGTTATCGATAATATTATATGGAATTACCAAATTGGGTAAAAATTATCTACAGTCCGTCAAATTAAATTTAATATTAGGTATTCTGAGAAACGTGCGGTGCTAAAGTCAATTAGTCTTCGTGCAGTAACTTTGTAACGGGTTTATGAGGAATATTAGAAATATGACTAGCATTAGGAGAAGAAGCAAAAAAATTGGGATAGCCTTAAAGTTTGTAGACTGTAAACGCGGCGGTTGTGGGTTTGATTTTCATTCGGCACTTGAGCGCGTGCGCAGCGTTGAGTTCAACTTCTCAAGACGCAATAACTCAAAAACTTGGTGGCCTACTCTACTATATATGGTGTCTAAAAAAGGAACATAAATAAGGTCTTTATATACACAAACTATATAACAAAAATTGTACAGAGGGAACTTAGTAAGTAAGACACTCCGTTCCCCAATTCCCGCCGAATTCTGGAGGCATTGCGTGTTGAGTGGAGGAACTCAACGTTGGGCTCAGCCTCGACACCAAATCGAAAAATGAAATATAAATAAATATTCCATTTCCTCGAGTGAGGATCGAACCCGCAACCAGTATATTTTAAAGTCACGCTTTGAGCCCCTGCACCGCGACTGGCCTCACTGACACTGAGGTACAGATAGTATTTTTGTTATTTTAAGTATCTCCGTATAGAGCAATTTATGATATAATTCTTCTGTTTTTGAAATCGTGTTTCAATATTTTATAACCTCCATATAATGAAAAATAAAAAATATAACAAAAATCATCAATTTTCTTATAGTTGTGTATATCTCATCAAATAAATTAGTAAAAGTACTGGCATTCAGCAGTTTGTATGAAGCAATTACGCAGGTAACAGTGATTGAAAGCACTTAACATCTGTGCCGGCTTCTGTCCGACAGCGCGTGATCGTGTTAGGGAGATACCACACTGGCTGACAGAAGAATAGATATTTGGGAATATATCTTTTCTTCTGTCACCCAGTGTAGTATCGATTTATTACGGATTTGTATATATATTTGGGTTTACGCTGTATTTTGCATATAGTAGAGTAGGACAGAGGGAAACTAGTTATAATACACTCTGTTTCACTAAAATTTTCGATATATAACAGTTTTGTGGCGCAACTTAACGTATAGCGTTAGTTATATAGTTGTATTATTATCGGAGCGAGTTAATTTATTTTCCTGGGTGGGAATCGTATCCACAACTGTCGTCGAAGACAGGCTCTGTGCCTAAAAAGGAATTACTAATTATTTGTTTTACTATTTCAAAATTTAAACTAGCTTTTTCATCGTTTCTCAATGTTAATACATTTATATAAAAATTACGTGGACATAAAAAAATATTAACTTTACAATTCTACAGCTTTACATATTTTCGCTACCATATGATAGAGGCTTTACAAAACATTATAAGTAAAAGTATGCGATGTGAGACATGATCGAGGCGTCAAGTACGAGCTACCAAATTTACTCTAATCGATTCTTGACATCTACAATCAATTTGAATCGATTGTGGTCTTCGTGAGCCCTTTAAAGATATCGATCTTACTTAATACTTGATTTGCTATTAAATTAAATAACCAAATTTAGTGTATTTATTTGTTACAATGTTTGTGTTTAAAATTCTGTAGTATGAATAATATATTTAATATTCTATCTAACATTCGTTGGATAGAAAAATCTTTTAAAACTTTATAAATTCTGTATAAATAATTAGGATTTGATCATCGACCAATTTTCGTGAATATATTTCATTTCTCAGACTGAGAATCGAACCCACAACCTTCCACTTTCCAAGAGACGGTCTCAATATACATGATATACCGATATAAATATCCATGGAAAAAAATATCTCACAATGGTAATTTTGTAGACGTATCTAATGACTGAAACCGCAGATTTTAGCAAAATATAGGAATGTCAGGGAATATAACATTTTTGACGAACGGTTCTTCAACGGTGCTCTGCGGTTGATTGAGTCATTTAGTAAGAGTCGAAATTTTGTCGCTGTCAACTAAAAACTTTGTTTTTTATAAAGATTTGTATAGAAAATTCACGAAATTTTTTTTTGCTAAAATATATATGCTTTTCACATTTTTGAATCTCCAGCTATTAGCGGAGTTGCCAGCTCCATTCTTAAGGGTCATCAGGGATAATTCAAGTATGCATAAATATTTCTGAGATGGGAATCAATCCTACTAATAATACTACTGTATTAGTCGATGCTGATCTACTTATTAGTCGGTACGATCTTTTATAATACGCTTGACGACACCTAAATCCGGATCATCATTGTGAGTAAAAACGTAGCTAATTTTAGTAAAAAAAGGGAAAAGATCAATCACATTTTTTCACAATCTCGAAAAGAAACCCAATACCTAGATGAAGCAGATTATAATATATATTTACTGTATATATAAGTACTTAAGTTAACAAAGTGAAAGTTTCATTGATCCATATTAAGCATATATTATCATGTTATTGATGAAGTAGATCAGTGTTTAATGAACGCTGACGCCTCTAATAATGCTATCTCATGTATGGAAACAAAAAGTTCAAGTATGAAATATGATAGAAAGTTTATTTTAAATTTAAGCTGTTATGTTGAGCATAAGTTAGGTATCCCGCACACAGCAAAGTAGGTAAAGGGAACCTTATCTTAAGACATTTCGTTCCCCATTAAGTATTTAAATTTGGTTATCTTATTTACAGTAATTTTTTGAGACCATCGTGGCGCAGACGTAAATTCAAACTCATTCAGGGTTAAATGTATGACAACCAATATAGGTGGCAGTCAATTTAATCCGGATAGCTGAGTAATAAGTATTTATTGTCAGCTTAATTGCTGGCAACCTTGTAAAACATGGAATATGCATACCTAAAAAAAAAAGCAAAAAATGTTTTTTTTACGCAGATATACGTACCAGTACCATTTGATGATGAAACTATCACGATAGTTTGCGTTACCTAACTTGACATATTAAATTTTATTAGATTTTTATATAATGTAGAGAAAAAAATAATAATCGTCCACCCTTGCATTTTGCCGCTCGATTTATTGAATTCCTATTACAGCAATTCTAATTACGTAGAATTAGCTACATTCACCAAAAAAAAAACATTTAAAAAGAAGTTTAATTCAGAAAAAAATCTCTTTCGTCACTTAATAATTGACAGACAACGCACAGCTGTAGCCACGCGTAGTAAGAACGCTGAAATTTGGAATATTTTAAGGAGAATAGGGCAACATCAATAAGATTCGTAAATGAAATTCATACATGAAGGTACCTGTTTTTTACAGGTTTTTACATTTTTTATAGATAAAGAAAACAAAGTTATTGGCGGCGTCTAGTTTATTTTTAATAATATAAGTATATTATCTCAATATAGTGCATCTGATTCTATCCGATGGCCTCGGGAGCGATCGCCTCATTTTCCTATCACACAATCTATAACTGTATTGGTGTAATTATTATATTCTCTTTGATGGAATAGATTCGCCAAATACAGCCGGCCACTCACATTTTAAGGTAGCGATAGAATGGAAAATATTTTTTGGAAATATTTTGTATAAATATTTGAATGTACTGTTTTTTGTTTTAATAAATATTTTTATAAATATAATTTGGTACTGAACTTTATAATGATGTTCTTTTAGTGTTTGGCTCATCCTTGGCCCTGCGCGCAAACACACGTACCTACAGCTTAGTGGCAGCAGAGAAAATTTGTGCTAAAACGCTCTGTTCTCTGTTTTCCGAATTCGAGGCACTCCACCCCGTATTCATAAACTGCATAAATTACATATTTATGAATGAAAACGGCACCTCAAGATCTATCTCAGACTTCAGAGCGATTTGTAAACACGAGCCTAAGTATTGGGTGGTAGAGCCTAACGCAGCGCGTTGTACTCCGATTGGGAATCAAACCCATGTAACCGTTACACTGCACGAGAATGAAACAAAGTAAACTAAAGATTTGATCTAGTTTTCTATGCTGTCGGTACCAGAATGCGTCTCACAACACGTAAGATGGGCATGACGTGCAGAACGCCGCGCCAACCTTTCTTCATTAAAATTCTATTAACAGAAGCATTCTCTACTTATATTAGCCTGTAATTTCTTTAAAATATTTACAATCAATCAAAATTCAATTTTATTTTGAGGGCTAATAAAATTTAAAATCAAATAACTTTGTCTATCGCAAATATGCATTTGTTTCGTATTTTTCGTTAAGCGATAATAAACTTTATGTACTTAAAAATAAGGTGTATTTCGATATTTTGCCGTCTTAATTTTGATAGAGTAGCCGCAGTTTACGAATCGGAAGTCGATTTATTTTTTAAAAGGAAAAAGTGTGAGGAAAGCTGTTGAAAGTTGTATGTAATATAAATATTGATACAATCTGTGCCATACATTCTTCTTCAAAGATTCTTCATAATATTACCATATCGTTTATTCTGATGCAACAAAGACGTATTTTATTTTTTTTAAATTAATGTTGAAAGAGTTGAAGCAGCAATTGAAGTAAATTTACGTTTTTTATGCCGATACGATTTCATGATTAATTTTAGAAAAAATGAAAAATTGTAAAGATTTCTGTTCTGTCTAAAAAATTGACTTTGGTTTTTTCGTTACTTAAGTAACGAAAAAACCAAAAAAATACAAGGTTTTCTGTACCAAATGCTAATAGTGCTTTAGAATGTGCTCGAAACTATAAGTGGTATGAGCGCCAACTCCAGTGCGGCGTCCTCTGAAGCGCTCCACTATCCCTGTCCTGACTCCATCATGAGATCAGTTCGATGATTATCGAATATATAATAAGAGTAAGGGTTCAAATAAGGAGTTGAAAGTTTATATGGAAAAATCTTTGAATAACCACTGATTTTTATAAAAATTTTAATTCTGACTGTTAAAAATATTTTATTGAATACATGTTTCGTGGTTTTTTTAGAATTCACCCCTAAGGGAGCAAATAAGCGAAGCCGCGCGCGCCCCCTAGTAATTATATAAAAATAAAAGAAATAAATAATCTAAGCTTGGATTTTTTGAATAGATATCTTTTTCTTATTCATAGAAATACAGATTTTCTAAAGCTTTTCTAACATTTTAAAACATATACAGGCCGGTACTGAACCGGCGACCGTTGGCAAGTACACAAGGCGCCGTCTCACGCGTGCCAGCTACAAGATTTATGTGATGCGAGAAAAATATTGTTATTTTGAGAATAAAGGAGTAATTCGTGTATTGTTGCATTGTGACGTTTTTTGAATTAAGTGCATTATATTATTGAATGTACTATTTGTTTATTTATTTGTATATTGTTTATTTTCACGCTTTTTCCCGTATATAACAGATGTAGCAGGGTAGGCATATGGAATCAGTGCTAAGACAATCAGTTCCCCACCTTCCGCTTAATTTTTGAGGGATTGCACGTTGAGTTGCGGAACTCAACACCGCGCTTTTGCCTTAGTAACCAGAGCGAAGTAATGTGTTACAGTCACACGCTTGTGCACCTGCAACATGACGGCTCAATACTCTTTGTTGCACACAATAAAAAAATTATGGTGACTGTAAAATCGACTGGTTGTGGGTTCGATTCCCACTCGAGAAAATGAAAGATTTATTTACATTTATATTTTCATTTCTTCGCTCTAGTATCGAGGCAAAGCGTGGCGTTGACTTCCGCCACTCAGCACGCCATACCTTCGGAACTTGGCGGAAATTGGGGAACGGATTTTCTTAACACTAGTTTCCCTCTGCTTATTCTACTGTGTGCGAGATACAGCGTGAAGCTGATTTAATTTTTTTAAATTTAAATAATTTTACAAAACAAAGTAAATAGATGATTTTTACATAATTATGTTTTTTTAATTTTAAAAGAACACTTTTACCTGACTCTATCTGGTTGATAAATATGGAGGCCATTGTGGCTCAATGGGACAATGTGTGACAGTAAACTCGGTAAATGTCAATCTGCGCAATATCTACAGGAATGTTTATATTTAAATTTTGTTTTTGTTTGTTTTTAGTTCTGAGGCAAAGATTTTTTGTTGTTTCCGCCGCAATGTCTCGATAAATGGACAGAAAATGAGAAATGGAGTATCTCTACACTTCCAAATGCGCTCTGCAAACCCTGCTATATATGGGAAGTAGCCTGAAACAAAAAAAAATAGCAAGATTCATTTTCGACTTCCCTCAGCGTCCATAACCTAGAAAGCACAAGGGCCCTCACGTTGTAAGATATACTCGAGAAGCTCTGGATAGCTTAGTAAGGTTAATTTTTCTGATATTATGGTAATATTGTGAATACGATTTTTTTTAAGTTTAAAAGACTGGAGTGACTTTACATTGTATTTTATGGGGTTATTTAATAGGATTATGACACTGCGTTCTTCATTTTCCCAATTTTGTGTGTATACAAAAATTAAAATAGATTTTTAGATATGTTTTGAATCTTTAAATAAGATGAGGCCAGTCGTGGCACAGGGGCAACAAAGTGTGATTGTAAAACCGACTGGTTGTGGGCTCGATCTCCACTCGAGGAAATGAAATATTTATTTACATTTGTATTTTCATTTCTTCGCTCTGGTGTCAAGGCAAAGCGCGGCGTTGAGATCCGTCACTCAATACGCAATGGCTCCAGATTGGCCTCGGTTACTTTACATTATAATTAAGTGTAATTAAACATTGTTAAAAATAATTGCAAATAAATTATTTTGTATATAGCAAAAAATATTGAATAGTAGGAGGATAAATAATGTCTATTTCTAAAATCATAAGGAAGGTTTTATTTAAAGCGTTGGCACTCAAAGATTAATAAGCAAGAATAGCCATTTCAATAAAAATAGGGGTATGTTCAGCTCATCATCATGCTCATATTTGGAGTTGGTAAAATAACGGAACAAAGGTTCTAAGTTCTAATTCGTTCTAGTACGCTCAAATGCTTAATTTTTTTTTCCTTGGAGCTTCCTTCTGTAGATATTTCAGACACTACGGTTTCCGTTTTCCTCCATCCGACCAGAGCAACAAAATTATATTAACTCATTGCCCCAACAGGATAGGGAACTTACAACCTTCGCGAAGCTAGTCGCTGTCCTAATACACCATAATGGCCTCAATAATTTTTTTTTTTGTAACAATAAGCAGATACATTCCTGGCTGTAAATTTGATATTTGTATCTATTTCTGCGTTGTCCTCAGCCTCTGTTTCAGAACTTAACATTGTGTCTAAATAAGAATAATCTATATATATAAAAGGACATGTACCTGACTAACTGAGGTAAGACGCATGCACAGCCGTAACCACTGATGGTACCAACGTGAAATTTGGACATATATTTATTTTTGTATTCTGAACATCTACTAAGAAAGGATTTTGAAAAAAATTAACTCTAAAGGGATGAAATAGGAGTTGAAAGTTTGTATGGAAAACAAATGAAATCGGCACAGATTTTTATAAAAAATTAAATTCAGACTATTAAAAATATTTTATTGAACACGTGTTTCGTGGTTTTTTTAGAACTCATTTCCCGCTTATTTGCATCCCTAAGGGTGCAAAGAAGCGGGCGAAGCCGCGCGCGCCCACTAGTAATTTATACATTTTTACAAAATGAACAAATTAGTAAATACTATTATTTGAAAAGAATATCAGTTTGGGCTAATGGAACGATCGATAAGACACTTCCGTCACTCACTTTCCTGAGACATTACACATTGAGAGGCGGAACTCAACGCCGCGCTTTATCTCGTTACCAGATAGGGAAATGAAAATATTAAATTTGTAATTTCCCTAAGGGGAAATAGAACCCACAACCGACGCATTTACAACAGACACACACTTGGCTCATTGGGCAACTGTTGATACTATTGATATAAAAACATTGCACATGCCACTTCTAAAACAACATTTAATCTGAATCCATACAACCTTGATAAACAAGTTATCGCCCTCGTGTAGATTGTAAACATAGTAAAAACACAAGCAAAAAGTTCACGAAACTTATTTTAGATTCTGTTTTTAATATAAATTTTAAATATTATTGCATATTGGCACCTTTTTGCCTTATGTCCGTTTTAAATTTTAAATAACTGATGAGATTCACTGAGATAATTGTGGGTTTAAGCCTATTCGAAGTTAATTCGCCCATCGAGTGTGTTGATAACGTTACCTAATCCCTTTTTACTAAAAACGTTGAAATAAGAAAAGAACAGCTTCACGTGTTTTCCCTCTTATAGCAGGATAGAAAGAAAAAAGTGTTTGAACATGAGGTTCCTTCTGTCTACCTCATTTTTGTAATTTTCGAGATATTGTTATTTTCCTAGAATATTTTATATATTCTAGGAATATAACGTTACTTTAAACGATAATTTGAAATGGTGATAGTAAGAATTAACTAATTTGGGCATATTGAGAGAAAAAAGAATGGTAAGATGGGTCTGTGAACGTGATTGCGAATTAGATTCCCACTCAGAGAAACGAATTATTTTCATTTCCAGGCTCTAGTAACATAACAAAGTGTTAAGTTCCGCTAGTCAATACGGAATGTCTCAAAATTTGGGCAGTATTTGGGAAACGGAGTCTCTTAACATTAGAGTCTACCCAGTTATGTGTAGGATTCAACATGAAACTAAAAAATAGACGTTCTGTAACCTATCTAACTCCTATGAAAGAAGAGGAAAATATAAAAACAAACGTCTCCCAAACACTGCATTATATTATTAACAAATATATAAAAATAATTTTGCAAATATTTAAAAGAATTATAATCGATATTCATAAAAAAAAAGAGAACATCCATATATATCATAACCAATTTGATAACAGCAGTAAATGTTTTAAGTTACACTTTTGCTACGCGACCGCTAATGCTAAAACGTGATCCGAGCCATCCGTACACGTTTATTCGCGTCTGGTAAATCCGGCCATTAATTTGCGATTATGTCAAGCACCGATTTACTGTTACTAGCGCACTCCTTGGTAAGGTGGCTGCATACTAAGAATAAAGATATTTATTAGAAAAATATTTGACAGTATCTTTAGGATTTTGATTGATATTTGAGTAGGCAGAGAATATAATAGAATCGAAACCACTATCGCGCGTTTACAGTCAGACGCTGTACCGCTTCCACTCCACGTTAAGTATTCACTTCTATATAACTTCAATTGTATGCTGAATGAAGCGTATTTCCACGATAGGTAAATAGATATTTTTTAAAATAATCATTTTCCTGTGAAGGAATTCAAACTAACAACTATTGTGTGCTTAGCCAGACACTTTTCTTCTGCGCCACAAGAGGCTCAAGTAAAAATAATGATATTTAACATATATTTTTAGTTGTCATGTAAGGGGAAACAATCTTGAACGTTATTCAAGATTTACAATCAAATTCACAACCACTCAGTTTACAGCCAGACATTGCCATCCCACATTATAATATCGATGGGCAATATGTTTGTTTTTAGATTGAAGCAGTATCCCACAAATAGCAGGGCCGACAAAGAGAACCTAGGAACCCATTGTTAAGTCATTTCATTTCCCATTAAGACAATTCAGTTTTCCACCTACCGCTGAATTATTGAGGTTCAACTCCGACTTAGCCTCTGACAATATGTTTGTTGATAAAATCAGTCTGTAGCCATCTTTATATGAATAGATGGTTCGACTACTGTTAGTTATTTAGTTAGACGTTACGTTACACATGCTTGCCCGAGCTAAAAGCTTGGCTGACAAAATAATTCCGCATCGTGCACCTCAATAGGACATTCAGATTCTAGACTCATCTCTTAGTCATATTTAATATAATTTAATTTATATTAACGGTAATGACATTGCATGTTCTGTGACTGAAGAAAGCTATCAAATAAATTGTAATGCGTATGCGCATGTTGAACAAAATAATGTTTTGTTCATTACAGCTTACATAATAATAGTAAAAGTCAGAAAATTATACATTTTAAAAATTATTTATAAGATACCTTAAGATGGCAACATCCTAAGTATCTCCAGTTTTGCGAATGGTCTCCTTCAAATTCTTTGCAAATTCCCTGCTATATTTTATATCATATCTTTTCCACGTTATTTTAACTTTTGAGTCTTTGGACCCAAAATAAAATGGTTTATTACCACTTTTCGTTTCCACTTAAGCCTTTTAACAGTAGTAATCACCTATATTTGTAAAATTTCTTATGGTGTTGAGATGATTTTTCTTTTGTTGTTTAAGGGTTCCGCATCTCAAAAGCAAAAATAAAATAGAACCATTGGATCACTTTGTTGTTCGTCTATTTATCTGTCAAAACCCTTTTTCTCGAGATCGAGCTAAGGTATCAAACTGTACTTAATATCAAATATCCAAGTCTACTGTCCCTTGGAGCACAGGAAAAAAGCTTCAAGCTTCTTAGTTAACTCAATTAAAAAATTGGAGTATTTTGTGTGCAAATTCTAAATGCAAACTTAAATTTGTCAAGTTTATTCACTTTATTCGCTGCGTTACCGAAACTTATAGGATATTTCTTGTACACCTACACTAGTTAAATTTGAAGAGTTCAATTCGATCAGTTATACGGTCAGCGGAAAGGCACTCGTTCCATGCCCATGCAGCCATTTTGTATGAAATGAACTTATAATATAATACGTCATTGTTTTTATCTCTAGCATTAAATAAAGATCCGTTTTTCAGATTTTTCCTGAAATCAGTACATTCAGTGCGCTAGTCCGACTCGCACTTGACCGATTTTCTTTGATATTTAGCATAGATACTTCGTTTTATTACGTGTTAAAAAGCTTTAATATAGTCTAAAATCTCAATATATATTCTAGACAAATAAAAATAACCTATTTCTAATATTACTAAAACAAATAAACCGATTAGAAGGTTTTGGTAATGAATAAATCATTATGAAGAAGCTGCTGTTATTAAGAAACTGCTCTTTAAAAATATTTTAACGGTTTTAAAATGTTATTCCACACTTAAGAATGAAAAATACTTATTATATATTAAAAAACAGCATTTTAGTTCTTTTCCTTTTTTAGAAGTAAAATAAAGCCAAGATCAATAATTGAATTAGAAAGTATTTCTCGCTAACTTTTTTACCCCTTTTTGCTGGTGTTAAAAAATCTATTACGAACAAACTAGAATTGATAATTTGTAATGGTCTAATCAAAATATAAAAATTAATAAATACACAGTGAATTAGTATGAGTTGTCAGTTTAAAAAACCGGCCAAGTGTGAGTCTTTTTACTGTGAGCCATTTTCCTCTTTCCTCGTCAGTTCCGTCATCAAGAGAAATAAGCAGAATAAAAAATAGAGTATTTTTATGTCGGGGGTTTTTAATTATCAATTATTTTATCTAAAAATAAATTAAAATTAAATTAGCTTCACGCTATATCCCGCACACAGCAGGGTAGGCAGA
>DWAN01000294.1:0-25928 GCA_018230445.1 Heliconius hewitsoni | reverse complement strand
GCCTACCCTGCTGTGTGCGGGATACAGCGTGAAGCTGATTTATTTATTTATTTAATATATACTTAAGATCTAAATTACCACTCCACATAACTTTTAACGAATTTACAACCAAGTAAATATCACGAAATAATCCAAAAAACATCAATTTTGTTGTTATTTTTCGGCGATGCCGTCATTTCTAATTATTTGTTTCTGTGTAAAAGTTTAATTAAGCTATAAACATGTCGCCGGTGGCCCTCTTAAATTGGCCGCCGTTGAAATTGGGAACTCTTGGGCTTTTCGTATAGTACGGTCGACGAGCTGTGGCCTTTCTGAAGTTAGGTTTTCAACTTTTGCGCATTATGTTGTACGGAAGGCAATACTTAAAAGTTATAAAAAAATCTAATAGTAAATCTGCGCAACCATCTACAGCTAACTTCAAAGTGACCACGACTAGTCGACCGCACTGTACATACTCTACTCCGTACCTGCTGTGAATGGGATCATCGTTGTGGATTAAACTGAGATTTATGCAAATAAAGTTTCTGTATTGCCTTATAAATTTTTGAACTACCCACTAATTTAGGTCAGGTTTGGTTAAAGTTCAAGTTTTATGTGGATTTGGTTCAAGTTCGAATCCTATTTGAGGGAAATTTTGGATGTTTTATGTCTACGTCTCCGTCAACTCGGCTAGTTTATTCGACAATTATATAACTCTACTTAACAAATTCTTTTTCAAAAATCATATAAAAGAGATGTTTTAAATAACGAAATCCTTTATATTGCCTCAAAGTAGAGCTTACCAAAGAGCTGGCTTTATAATCTCTCATTTCAATCTGTCGCTTATGTTACCTACGTTCTAAATGTATGTATATATAAAAAATCCATCAAAATTATAAATAATCTATCAATAGCTTCTACCGTACCCATACCCATTGTCTCCAAACATTATTATGGATATATATTATCTCAAAAAAAAATCAGCTTCACGCTGTAAGCAGAGGAAATTTAGTGTTAAGACACTCCGTTCCCCATTTTCTGCCGAATTCTGGATGTATTGCATGTTGAGTGGTAGAACTCAACGCCGCGCCTTGCCTAGACACCAGAGCGAAGAAATGGAAAAATAAATTTAAATAAATATTTCATGTCTCGACTGGGGATCGAACCCACAACCAGACGGTTTTACAGTCACAATTTGTGCCCCTGCACAACGACTGGCCTCGATATATTTTATGTACGGAGGAAATAAAAAGCGGCTACATACATACGTTTTTACCAAAAAGTAGGGGTGGGCAAAAAAATCTAGTGTCAAACACAGCGTTCTCCCTTTTCAACTTGAATTTGAGATTAACAGTGGCAGAACTCAACACCGCGTTTTATTAAACATTTTTAATATAGTTATTCCTTTTCTCTTCGTCTTTCAGCCACCTGCCCCAATAATAACTAAGGGGTATACAAAACAATTGGTCCCGGGCATCATCTGGTTACTCTAAACATAAATTGGTACAGATTTAGTTTCTGAGCTCGCGTTTCTTTTGTCGCGGGGGGTGACAAATGGGGGTGCCCCGTCCGCGGGCGATACAATCGGTGCGTTGCTCACTGTGCTTACTGGGTGGAATGTAGGGTTGTTTTTTTTCTTTGGTGTTTTTCTACAATTAAATAGTATAGAGTTAAGAGTTTTAAATTGTTGAGTGGTGTAGGCTGGTGTTGTCGTAGCCTTTTTTAGTTTTGTTGGCTATGGATAGTAGATATACAATCTACTTAGTAGTGATTGTTCTTTTGTTTCCTCCGATTTTAGAAAAGTGGAGTACTCATTCCTTGCCTCGTCCTACTAGACAGAGAAATCAAGGAAATAAACTTGAATATAAAAATAAGCTGGGCAAAGTTTTGTTGCTTATTAACACAATTATATTACCATATACCTACATATATGTATATATCTTTATGTGAATTTTAAAATTCTTGAACTATTGAAATTTATATATCGTCAAGTACGCAATGCCTCAGTGAGCAAACGGGCGTTATATTACTTACCTTTTTCGCTTCACGCTTTATCCCGATTCGGACAGCAGCAGAGTATAGCAGAGTAGGCAGAGGGAACCTTGTGTTAAGACATTCCATTCATTGCAAAATTTAATAAGTAATCAAACTTACTTTCCTTGTTAGTTTTTTAAGTATTCAATTAAATTTAATCATTATTTTTACCACTTAGGAAATATATTATTTTTACCATAATAATATATAGATATTCATAATAAAACACCAGAATTACGCATCGGCAGCCCTGGCACGCGTCACTGGACCCGTCCCGGCGTGCCATTAGTCACTGTCGTCCGCCATTCCGAGGCGCCACGCCCGCTACGACGCTACGGTACGCTACGGCGTAGCACTTTGATGCTCTTGTATTATATATTACATGCTATTTGGACGTTTGTTTGTGTATATGTTTATGTAGTTTAGGAGATGTATAATTTTTTTTGAGAAAACGTTTTCGAAAATGCATTTAACTCTTGAAAACCGTCTAAGGGTGGAGTATTTTTTTTGTTAGAGCACAGAAACTAGTAGATCACTCTTTTCTGTATTTTATAGTATTTCGATTCTCAAAGTTTTCTTTAAGCTGCACCTTGTTTATAAATAAGAAAAATATATATTAGTATTTTTTTTGAATGTTTAAACTAATTTAGGCTTTAAGAAAAATCATAAAATAAATAATTTAATTTTTTGTGTAAGTGTAGAATAATAATTGTATACAGTGCGTGTTGAAATGTAAGATTTCTTCATGTGAAAGTTTTATTAAGTGTGTCTCACACTACTATTAAGGATTTTATTTATGGTGGTATATGGTGTAGTATGCGCCAGTCATGAGTCCTGACAACGAAGCAAAGTGCGGCGTTGAGCCCCGCCACTCAACACGCTATGCCTCCTGAATTCGACGAAAGTTGAGAAGTGTCATACAATATACTGATACATAATATTAAGGTTACATAATTTAAGTGCCTTCAATTGAAAAAGATTAATTTAATTTTCTATAGTAGTCTCATTTATGGTTAAGTTTTGGTCGTCGTTATAATATCTAAATTAGTCACTTAAAATATATTTTGTTCGTAAATTTATCATTAAAAGTTATTATAAAGAAAAATTTTGCTGACTTGTCATGTATTTAATAAAATAATTCTAACAGATAACTTTAAAGCTATATTGCAAAGGAAAAGAAACATAACCCAACAAACACGCAAGTACCAAAACAAAAAAAAATGAAACAAAACCCATTTTTTTTATAGTTTTTTAATATTTTTTACACAATTCGTAGCATTCATAATGCCGACACCTCATGTCCTCCCGCGTACCGTCAGCGTTCTGATAGTCCAGCTTGGGTGAAAACTCAATTCACTTTCATACATAACTCATCAATTATACAATACAAATATATAATAATCTCAGAAGTCGTTACAAGGTGTTGCGCTGACGAACTATTAGTACTATATTTACATTTTGACTTCCAAATTCATATTCAATGTACATACATAATATAATATAAAATAATGATAAAGAACAAAAAAAAATCAAAATAAAAATCTTCAATTAATACATTAATCTAGACACTACGAAGACTGTCATCTTAATAAAAAATATATTACAAAAATTGCATTAACAATATTATCGTAACAAATTCCGGTGTTATCGTGTTTCCAAATAAAGATTCTAATACTGAAATATTGTATTGAAAACTGAACGGTTTATACATTAGAGTTTGTCCACGTTTTATTTACAAAAGTTAACAAATATATTTATAAAAAAAAAATATTATTATTATTATGCGATGTGTTTGTTTTCAGTTGGTAAATGTTGCCATATTCGTGTTTTTTATTCCCATTGCTTTCGGTTATTCTCTATTTTTTTTTCAGTATTTACAGCGTAAAAAACAAACACAGCGCATTCACAAAAAACGGTTACACTAGAATAAAGCTTGACCCGGATAACTATCGATTATGAAGTTAACCGCAGCTAATACCAAAATTAAATTTTTTCGTCAATTTTTTTTAAAAGCTCCAATCGTATACTTGGATTAAGGCTGGTAATTAGAATTACCTATGTTTTCGATTAAACATTTTGGTTCCGTAGTTCTTTTTATATAAATAGATAAAATATAGTAACGAAAACAACGCGTTCTACGTCCACGGAACGAGGCCGTAACGCCGTTCCATCTGTCAAACTCAATTGACACAAGGATTTGACGTTGACATTTAAAATTGTATACATTTGTTGCCGTACTTTAAAGTGTATTAACATTAATGTTAGAAGGCAATGTTAGGTATCAAGACAAAATAGAGCTAAAAATCTTCTCGTTTTTTTTAACAGTGTAAAATATCATTTATTCAATCGTATACATCGGTTACAAATTGTGCTACATTACTGAACACCAAGGCAAGGTGAATATGATATCCGATACCCATAATAATAAATATATATATATATATATATATATATGTATATATAATCTATATAATTCAAAGATATGTACGTCACCTGTAAAGCAAAATTGCAAAATTACAATAATACAAAATTGTTTGAAACGTGAAATTGACATTTACTTAGAACTTAAGTTGAGCGTTCAAATCCAATAAATAAATAATGGTGACAGTGTGAAATAAAAGTTTTCAAAGTAACCCAAAATGGTTGTTCCCGAATAAGTTAGGATTGTCGCGCGTCGTGAGTGTTGTAGGCATAGTTTATGGTGGCCTTAGCTTGTTTTAGTTTTTATTTTCTATATAGTGGTGCCAGATTTTTTTGACATAAATTAGAAGAATATATATTTCAAAATGAATAATTGAAAACTAATTGTATATATGGAACATATAATTTATATCTTAATATTCAAAATGTGTGACTTTCCAAACACAAGAATGTACATATATATATTAAAAGACAGCACTACAACAAATACAAGTATTGTAGTTCAGAAAACAGTGAAAGTGATAGGAATATTACAAATTCTGGCAACACTACACAAATGTAAACAGTACACAAACACACGAATCCCTCAAAAAGGTCCACAATAAAATACAGAGAAACTCAATAATCCAGACGCGTTATCCTCATATGTCATTTCACAATCCAGCGCCCTCAGTGATAGGTTCAACTTACAACTAATCAATTATTTATTTTTATTTTACGTAATAACAATACACAATTAGCTATAAATATTTATACGATAACTATCAAACCGTTTTATTGTTATATTCATTTTTGCTCAGTAGCGGGCGAGTCGTTGCGCGCCAGTCCAGTCACTTCGTAATTTACATTAATTTAAACATTAAAGTTGACTTTTAATTCTTAATTTAGGAGATCGTATACTTTTTCAAATATTACAAAATGTTCCGCTTTATATACAAGTAGCATCTCCTGTTTGTGTATCACGTGTGCGCGTGCGCCTGCGGGCCGCGGTCGGCCGCGAGCCAGACGCCGGACGATGGTTCAGACGTATCTGGAAACAGTTCAGTATTATTAGACACTATATTAATTAAAAAAAAAAATTGGGTGGGAATGATCTAGGGTCGGGTCTGAAGTGGGTTGTGAGATCATATACCTCTTGTAGAAAAGATTATGCTAGGAATGAGAATGTTTATATGAAATTTCTAGGAAGGTCCCGGCTTAAAATACCATATAATAAAAGCATTTTCATTTACCTGTATATCGGTATAGCCAGAAAGAATCTAACATTTTCCGAACTCGGGACATTGCATGTTGACTCAACGCGGCTTGGTCACAGCGGCGAAATGTAAACATTTCATCCCCCGAGTGGGGATAGAACCTACTACTACAGCCAATACTTAAGGTAAAAAATAAAAACAAATTGATTTCAATACTCACATGTACAAGTGCGCATTAAAGATGATGACCGTAATATTCGGCAGGGTAGTGCGCGTAGCCCTGGTGGAAGGCGGGGTCTGTGGGTGGCCTGTGCATCATCTGCTGGCCGTCCATCATGTAGCCCATGGTCGCCTCCGGGCTGTACGCGCCGCTGGGGCCCGCGTGGGGGAACACTGCGGGGTAGAACACTGCATTGTTAATTAGAACTGCTCTAGGTGATGCTGTTGATCTGTGAGCTAGTTTTTTGCTTTTTTTGCAAATTTGACCTTAGTAATTTTATTTAGATGATCCTAATTCATTTTCATTCATTAATTTAAAAGAAATATATATGGTATGAACTAGATGTCGATGCTTATATATAACTAAACCCATTCTATTATATATTTAAAGATTAATGTAATCATATGTTATCATAAACTAATCCGGCACTCAACCAAAACTTTTGTGATAGCCCATACATAACGCTGACATAAAAATTAGATTTGTAAGGACTTAAAAAAAATCTAAATTCCCTCTCAATTGTCAAGTCGGGCATCGAATCCGCTCTATTTTACCGCAAAACTGTTATGCCTTCCGTTACCAATAAATCTATGGGGATTATCAATCGCAAACTAATGGTGTTCGTCTATTATTGACGTCGATTTCCGTCTTCCTCGTGGGGCCTTTATGGTGGCACGCGCCATTGCACCGATCGGCACAAACAGGCTAATGTCGGGATTGGAATTACTTTTGAGAATAAGCTGTTTTTTTTTCTTAAGAAAGGGAACCTGAAAGCCACGTTGTTGCTCCATTTAGCTAATTGTGTTTTATACGAATTTTCATCTATTATTCCGTGGTGGTTTTGTAAAATAAAGCAATTGCTCGTTTTAGATATAAATCGTTATATTTTTTCAGTTGATTTTTGATAATATTGCGTAGAATATTTTTTATAACAAGTTGATAATTTGAAGCATTTTATAAATATTATTAGTTATCCAAAGGTGAAATTAGATTTGGTTTAGGTTTACCAGGAAACACGCGATTTTTGTATATTACTGAATAGACAAAGTATGTATGTTCAAATAAAAATTTAAGTATTTTTTTTCAGCTTCACGCTGTATTCCGCATGTAGCAGGATAGGCAGAGGGAGCCTTGTGTTAAAACTGCTCCCCAGTTTCCGCCAAATTCTGAATCCATTGCGTGTTGAGTGGCGGAATTCAACGCCGCATTTTGCCTCCATAACAGAGCGAAGAAAATATAAAAAAAAATGAAAATATTAAGAATTTTATTTCTTCAAGTGAAAACCGAACCCACAACCTGTCGTGTTTACAGTCACACACAGTTTTGTAAGTATATTTAATAGTAAAAAATATAAACAGAAAAGAAGAAATAAAATTTTTCTATTTCTATACAGGAACTGCACAAACCAGAACAACACATAGCCAGCTGCTTCGAAAAAAAAGACCAAACAATCATTCTAATAAACATTGCATTATATTTTTTGCCGATAAAACACAATACCTCATCCGAGGCGAAGCAATTCGAAAAAGTGGCAGCATTTTTTACTTATTTTCTAAAAGCTACAACAGTTTTCCAGTACGGAATATTAATGTGTTCTGGAGCGCTACAGCTACGGAATCTTATTTTTTTAGGGTTCCCCAGTGAAAAGGTAAAAATGGAGGCTAAAAATAGCTGGAACTAACGATTACTGTTTCGTTCTTATTGTCTTAACTGCGAACTACGCTCGGTGTCGGTTCAAGCGCTTTTCTAATATGTATCTATGTGATTTTTGGATTGTTCATTTTTGGATGTCTTGAAAGGTTTTGATAATATTTTTTGAGAAAAATGTACGTTATTTTTTAAACATTATATGATTATTGATATGACATATGATTGTAGAAGTCATATTAGGCATATATTAACTATTAATAAATTGTTTATAGTTACCGACAAAATTTTATGAATGTTGACACATTGACATGTTGACACATTCATAAAATTTTTCAATGTCAAGATGTCATCGAAAAAAAAAGGTCTAGATTTCTCTTCTTTTTCAAAAAACAATCAGTCTATTTGCGTTATCAGTTTATTACTATAAATAATTCTACTATAAACTAAAAGCTAAACTGAGAAAATACTAAAAAATAATAGTGTAGAGTCGTTATCGTGGTATTACTAAAAAAAAATGCAAAATACATAATATTCAACAAAAAAATCGCCTTTCTAGGCAATATTAAAAAAATATCTAAATCTTTACTGACTGACAGACAACGCACAAACGAAACTGCTGGACTTAGAAAGTTGTAATTTGGAACGTAGGTACTTCAGGTACTATCGAAGAGCACTAAAAGTGAATTTCTCGAAATTCCTACAGGAAATATAAAACAGAATTTTCCATTTTACATCTTAAAGTCCACTCCAACAAAGCCAGGAGCGAGGACTAGTATAATATATTTAATACGATTTCACGCTCGGCTCATACTAAACACAACTCTCTCATAATTCTCAAGTGTTTTGAATAGATGTATAAAGTCACGCGATTTTTACGCGCCAATTGATTATAAAAAAACCCCTGCACTTTATACAATTTCTATAATAATAAAAATATATATAAATATAAGAATATTTCTATGTAAAGAATTTTCTTGTAATAATGAATATATGTTGGTTATATTGAGAGAAAAAAGTTGTTTAGCAGCGTAACGTAGTTACACGCTATGGTAGTCGGTTCATATATTTTATGTTTTTTTATAAAGATAAGAAACTGTGATGAGTTGATCTTTTCGCATATAAATTATTTTCGTATGTTAAGTGAGTAATATAAAAGTTAATTTATTTTCGTCTTTAGTTTCTATTATATCTTTAATATTAAAACGATAACATTTTCAGTCTTAGGTACGCCTTCATGCCATTGAGTGAATCTAGTGTCAACAGTGTCTATTGTCCACTTTTAGCCCGAATTCAAGACATTGCATGGCGGAACTTAACGCTGCTCTTTGTCCTCTATAGTTGAGTGAAGATCAAACCCACACGCATCTGTTTTTACATCATGAGCACTTTTTTATAATTATAATTTAAAATCAAAGTATAATAATAAATATCTATATATATCTGTGTAAAACACTTAAGCACAGTGGAACACCCCTAAATCACAGTTTCCTGATAGTGCAATAGTAGGGATGTTATTGTTTCCTGCTTCTGGAGCACGGGAGATGCGCCCCACTAGCGGCTCCTTTATAGCCATCGTATAATTCAGTATTTGGATATAAAATATAATATATTTGGCTGTAGACTATATTACTGTTTTAATATTTTAAGTGGATTTTTAAAAATGAATATAGGTTTTTATTATATTTTCTAATTAGATCTATCTATATCTTCTTCTGGGTAATAAAATTCAAGGTCACTTCGTTTTTCCATTTTCCCTTTCATGTTTCTTACTTAATACAGTAAATATTTTATATTATTCTATTGCTGTACAATAAATTAACGATTGATCCCGAAAAACAATAAATAAATGTATTAATAACTAACTCAACGGCACGCCACGCTTCGTCTAGTTACCAGAGCAAGGAAATGAAAATAACTAAAATAACTCCCGAATGAGAATCGAATCTACAACCGTCGCATACACTACAACCTCACACTAAACAATCATCATACAAATCTGAACATTACCTGTCCACAGTTTAATCAGCATAAGAGCAAAAATAAAGTGAAACATTTGCGTTTCGTTCTCATTGTCTTAAGTACCAGGGCGTCAGACGGCTGGCGCTGCAGCGTGGAGGCGCATAAACCAAGTAAATTCCGAATTCCCGTCGGTTACGCCAAGTTCCCCGGAAAATGGAAAAGGGGGATGAAAATTGTTTTGGCAATCGCCTGAAGACCACACATCCTGCGGTCAAGCCAACTTTTCCAATCGATTGTTTATGTATTCCTGTCACGTTGCTCTCTGCTGGTGTGGTTGGTTTTTTTTCTCTCTTAACGCATGATTTGTCAATGTTTCCTTATTGCTATGTTTCGCTAGCGCTGTATGGGAAACGGAAGTGTAAAAAATAGACGTTTTTCCAATTTGTCCCAGATATTTGGGCCATTGGACTATATGGGCAATGGATTTTAATGATTTTTATAATTGGATCATTGTCAATATTTTTTTTACTAAGTCTCGCATTAGGGACTGGCAATATATAATAAATTAAAAACCTAAATCATAAACATTTTTTTTAATTTGATAATTTTTGGTCGTAATAATGTGCTACAGTGGTGCGGCAAACTAATTTTAGGTGTGATGATAGTGTGTGAACTGTCCTAATAACGTACTTGTTTATTACTTATCAAATGTAATTACAACTTAATTATCTGAGCGCAAACCAACGCGCACAACGATAAAAGCGTCAACGAGCTCTAAAACCTCACCGAACAACACGACCGAGAGCACCATAAATATTAACGAACATTTAATAGGTACGGCATTTACAAGTGCATTTTGTATTCGCATTTCCTTTGACGCACTCCCCGCCAGCCATCATTACGGAGGGTAATGAGTCAATAACGTGTTTTACGTTTTTAATAAACAGCTAGCCGTCAGTTTAATCCGGAAAGCTGGTGAAGCGATCGGTCCAAAATGGAGAACCGTAATTTTCGAGCTGGATAATAGTGGACCATCAGAGAGCAATTTATGCTGTTATAATAAATTCATTAGCAGTGGACCGGTCGGGCGCCGACAGGTGACTCGATAGTTGGCTGTCACAAAAGTAATGCTTATTTGGAAGATTAATTACGATTCACTCATTCAGGATTGAGGATACTTTACATCGTTAATGTCGACGGAATTAGTCTGGTGTTTAAAGTTGATGGATGCGAGCATGATGGCGGTGGTCGGCTATTGGCTGAGCTTTTTACTATGATTACTAAATTATTAAATGTGGATGTGTCGATACGTGATGAGACATTGGTTGATTTGTATGGTTGGCACCTTTCTGTAAGAAAGCACGTGTCAAGAATCATCAGTTCTTAATAGTAAAGAAAGTTCATTCGTGTAAATCGCGCAAGCTAATCGCCATTTTATTATACTCAGACAAATTCATTATATTATTAGAAACTGACATTTTCATATCTGAATATTAAATAAATATTTTGATTTCTTCTATCAAGATATAACAGACCCGATATCAATATCAGTTCTGTAAGTTCCGCAAAACTCCTCTATATATTAATATGTATAGCAATTCAGTATATCTGAGAGACAAAGGCGATCTAATCCCGTGTAGCACATATCGAGATAGGGTAGCCGATTGTCGGGGGCGCGTGATGGATGGCCCAGGACGGGTCAACGAATTCCTACATTATTCTTTTTTACCCTTCTTTCCTTCGTAAGCCCTTTTTGCGACGTCCTTTTTTCCTTTGGAATTTTTACGTTTTATGGACTGTTACAATTACAAAGTAAGGATGGAATTGCGCCGTAATTCTTGGATTGTTGATGTGCTGGTTTTTGTTGAGTTGCTTGGCTCCTGAATATTTATTTTATTAAAGTAACTGTAGCTTATTTTTTGTTTGTCTGGGTCACTTTTGGGCAGTTTGAGAAAGTTTTGGCTATAGATACGGGTAAAACTGTTAATATTATTTAACTTTAAGTTGTACATCAAAACGTATGTATTGTAAAGAGATGATTAGTAAATAGCATGTGTAACGTCATAGCATAACTATTATAATGATATATTTTGATTGACTTTTGGTATAAATATCATTAAAAAGACATTTTTTTTTGTCTTTACTTTCTATTGACTGACATGACACTGTTGATCTTTGTGCCATATAGAGCTCTTCTTTTCGTATGGGAAGAATTTTAAACATACACTTTTATATATGTACATAGTTATGGCTTGAATATTAAGTAAAACATATATTTTATATTGACAATGTCTTTAAAGTCAGTTTTATCTATTTTCTATTTTGAATTTACTTTAATTTGTTACTTTTAAAAGAAACACATTTTATTTTTATCTTCATTTTAACCCCAACTATCAACTGATACTTTTCATTCCTAAAAAGGCGTGTCTCTGTGGACTGTATTGGGAAATTCGTTTAAGTAGTGGTCAGTCCGCCGGTCCCGGGGGCTCGGTGGTGCATACTGTATGAAGACGCAACTCGATTGTCGACTTCAAAGCTGACCTCCTGAATTATAATGAAACACGTGCGAATCGGTCGGTCGTGGCCCTTTCAATAGGTCTGGACTGGCTAAAGGTATTTCGGGCCTTACTGGCGATTCCGTTTCATTTCATGCATCTTGTATTAGCTTTTCATATAAAATTGATTATTCGTTTATAGTTTTATTTCGTACTTTATT
Source organism: Heliconius hewitsoni (assembly GCA_018230445.1). Classification (NCBI taxonomy): domain Eukaryota; kingdom Metazoa; phylum Arthropoda; class Insecta; order Lepidoptera; family Nymphalidae; genus Heliconius; species Heliconius hewitsoni. The sequence continues at coordinate 13,753 of DWAN01000294.1, read as the reverse complement.
TATTCGATATTAATTTTAGATTTTGATTGTAAATTTTAATCGAAATTTGTATAGTAATTTGTTAATATACGTGATTTTTTCTTATGTTTAAATATAAGTACATACTTATAAGAAAAATGTTACCTGCTCTATTAGACTGGTCTATCATAGGCTGTACTATCCTACGTCTCGCGTTGATAAACCTGAAAAGAAAAAAGAACATTATTAAATATTATTGAAAAAAAAAATTATAATAAATAATGACATAGTTCTTATATTTTATCGTAAAATTAAATTATATAGGTCATCATCACAAATGCGACGGTTGTGGATTCAATTCACACTTGGAAGAATGAATAATTTTCAGCTTCCTGTGCTAATGATTTTAAGACTTCGTGTGGAGTGAAGTTCCATCACTCCATACACGAAGTCTTAAAACATAGGCGTGGAACAGATTCTTGCCTGTCACCCACCTAGCCTGCTATATGCGGAGTACAACGTAGAGCATATCAGCTATCCTCAAGCAAACGCACACGTATACCAAAATTCCATTTTCAGTATTTCCACCATATTTTCAACAATTACTCGTATCGTATAGGTTATGAGTTGAATAAGTAACAGAGCGGGTGCATTTCGAAATTAACTGTCGTCATCAATTGCGATACCCGCCGCCCGCCCTCCGCCCTCCGCCCGTTCGCCCTCCGCCAGTCCGCCCGCCCGATTGCTTTGTGATTTGATTAGTTTTTCGTGTAATACCATCGAAATCATATTGTATATATTTTGTGAAGTTTAAATTCAGGTTAAATATACTACTTGTTTACAGTATGGGTTTTGGCAAGTATCCTGGTGGTTTTAACAAATAAGGTAGTCGTGGCGCAGTGGAAGACACAACGTTTGTCGTGGAAGAGTATCTGACTATAAATGTGAGGACTTTGAGTTCGATTCAATTTCAACTTTGAGTTCGAGCAATTCGATAAAGCGCGTCGTTAAGATTTGCCACTCAACACGTAAAGCTACGAAAATTGGGTGGAAGCTAACAAACTCGATACGCCGGAAATAGCGAATTTATGACCATAATATACCTAAACAACACGATAATTATATTCGATAATGTGGTGCAACAACAACGTATTTGAACTTATTGAAATTACAGAAGACGCGTTAAAAATTTCTAAACAGTCTTTCCGCATATATATGATACACTAAATTTGTTTTTTTTTTAAATGCACTGACATTGTTTAATCGAATGAGAACAACAACAAAACAACACTGATCCAAAACAGAAAATAGATGTCACCAACAAAACTAACGCGTACTTCACAAAATTATCTCCAATTTCAACTTGGGAACCCTTCTAGGGGCATAATTGCCGACACGGCCAGCGTCCGATGCTACTAATGTATTGTTAATATCAAGATTACATAATTAACTCTTCATCTGTTTGTTCCCCTAACGGAAATCGCCGTGTGTAATCGCATAATAAATTTTATTTTGAAAGTATTGTCACCGCTGTAGCTCAGTTTATATGTTTGGGTAGAATTGGTAGTTGTGGGTTCGAATGATGATGATGACATCTCATTTTATAAAACAATAAGTTTTATAATAAGGTATTTAATGCGTATTTCGCTCATATAGAAAGAAATATTACTTACATTTTAATAATAGTTTTGAACAGGCTACCGATGTTAAAACATTTTATATTTAAGTTAGGAACAATACAATTTTCTTCGTGATCTTAATCTGATCGCATTCTTCTAATAGGACACACAATCTGACTGTAAACGAAAAGGTTGTGGGTACGATTCCCTCTCGAGAGAATAAATTATTTTCATATAGTTACACTCACAAGACTAAGCATTGAGTTTTGCTATTCAACACCCATTGCCTAGAAAACTCAGCGGAAAATGAGTGTGTGTTCTGTCTGCAGGATATATCAGGGTACTATGCGGGAAAAGGCGTGCTGCTTAGGAAACACCCAAAACGAGCTTTGCAAAATTAAAAACAAGAACTCTAAACTAAAAAAAAATCATACAAATTCACATATTGACATACAAACAAACTAAAATAGTTTTATTATAGAAATTAGTTAATTAGTTCTTTCATCTGTCCGTTCGCACCGTCTCCCTGGGGTATGAAAAACGGCAAGTTTTACGTGCGACGTGGGGGCAATTCCTTGTATTAATTTTGACAGCTAAAATTGTTATTACAGTGTTTCTCTTGCAATATGTTACAGAGTCGGTGATTTATTGTTGGACACTAATTCACCGATTGCGTAGTGTCCATTTAAGAATTAGTCACTATGATTGGTTCGGTTTATTTGATTGTCTATATATAGTCGTTTCAACTAAATAACATTATATTTTTATATACTTCGAGGTGGACATCGGACGGTTTCTTTGAAATGTTTGATTAAATAAAGCAATCACTGTTCATATATATTATGCCTATAAATAAAATTTAAAATATATATATTTTAATAAATAGCAACATTATAAAAGAGTTAAAATAGAATCACGATATATCAATTTGTATGAGCAAAAAGTAGTTTCACAGTTTTACTTCCACCCAAATTTCGAAATACGTCGTCTTGTTACCAGAGTTTAGAAATAAAAATAATTAATATCATAGAGTAAAAATGAAACCCACAACCGTCGCGTCTACAGTCATACGCTGTGCCACAACGACAGCTTCGTATTTACTATCTTAAAAATTATCATAATCTTCACCGAGTCGTTTAGATATTTAACAAGAACAAAGAAGCGTACTCGTATACTGCATCCAGCGTGGTGCAGCGTCCATACAACAAAATAACACAAAATTTACATTTGTTCATCTGCCGGACCCCAGACGAGGGTGCCAAATCATTTTCACTCAACAAGGGGTTGAAGAAAGGAATGTATGTAATTCCTTCTATCCATACAAAAATTACTGTTGATTTATATGTTTCTGATGCAAATGAGATTAATTGTTAGTGTTTAGATGCCCCTCTGGTATGCTGTTTGTGAAATATGGACTGGGTGAGATTTTTCGGCGTGTTATCTATTTTGAATAGATTAGTGATAAAAATTACCCTTTTATTGCTTGAGGGTATAAAGTTATGTATGATGTAGTGTATAGTTTTTGTTTGGATGTTATGTTAGTAGTTGTGGTTTTATCTCAACAATACTCACGAGTTTCAGATTTACTATAGGTCAGTCATACAAATACTAAATACAAATATTCTCATTTTTTTCCGAATAGTAATGTAGACGGAAAGAATCAATTGTTAATTTCTTAGCTCCGTTTTTTGTACAGATTCGAGACATTGCGTGTTGGATGGCGAAACTCAACGCCGGGCTTTCATTAATTAGTAATAATAATAAAGCTAACAAATTTTACCACGCATTCCTAAAAAAATCTGAGTGTCTTACTCTAATAGGGTATTGGATGAAGACATTTTGATATCTTATAATATATATAGAAAAAAAAACATAGCCAAAAGAACTATTTAAAATATATTTAAAACAGCAATAGCATCAAAAAATATTACTAAGACTGACTCTACCTAGATACAAATATCCTATATTAATTCATTACCCATACAAAGACATAAGGATTTTGTATAATAACGTAGCAATGTTCATTATTTTTATTACCAACGAGTGTTATATAAATAGGTTATGTTAATGGGTACTCCAACTCATGATCTCTGGGTTTCTGTTATTATAGCGAATGCTCTCCCTAAATAGGAAAAGTTAAAGTGGCCATTTAGTTCTTGGGACACGTCCGATACGATCCTGATACTGTTTGAGGGAGTAAAATTGAGTCTTCTTGAAATATTTCAAGCTAGATCATTGTCCGTGGCTTTGTTTGATACACATATGTATGTAATGTAAAAAAAACAACTTCACGCCTCCATCCCCATAGTACAGTTATTCCGTTTCCTAGATATTGCTTGTTGTAAACTGTAACTCGATGCTTTGTCTTATGTTATATAGAGATGCACCAAAATTTAATATTTTATATGATGCATCGCTAAGTTCTGTTCCTAGTGCAAGTTTCGGGATGCTAAGAGCATGAAAAAAATTATCAACTCATCTACCCCTAATATTAGAATAAAGTAAATTTCACTAATATAAAAATTGTAGTAATTGTTAATTAGCGGTCGTTACTAATATTGGTATATTTTTATTGGTATATTGGTATATATATACACACTGTATTGGTATATATATAGCACATCGTAGCCAGAGGAAACCCATTGTTGAGTTGAGTGCTTGGCACCTTAGCTGTGCACCTAAGCACAACGGCCAAGTTGCTTTTTTTATATTTAAATTATACCCTTTTTAAGTAAATAGTTGCTCAAGACAAAGAACATTCATTAAGACCGGAGTCTGTAGCATCAAGCAAGCGAGGGGTGGCTCGCGGATCGGGAATAAAATTTAATTTCATCTCAAAGTTTTTGGATTTTAATTACCTGAGAGCAAATTAAATAAAGGGGGTTGTGTAAAATTCCACGGATACTGAGACAGAGGCGAATTCTCTGCTAATTTATTACGGTCGGTTCTAAAGTATTTTACAATTAATTGATTATATATAAAGTTTTGGCTGATTGTTTTGTTGTTTTAAGAGCAACGATTTGTTGTTTTTCTATGCATCACGTTTATATAGCTTGCCTATAAATTGTTGATTGAACGCGGTAGTTCTTGTTGGCTCTATCTAGACATTTTTTAAGAAAGCGTTGATGGACGTTCTCTTCTTCTTAGTAGGTTGAGAAATTCACTTATTCTACGTTATCTGTGTCAATTTGTTAATACGAAAAATAAGATGCTGAGAAATGTGCTTAGCAAATTATTTTTTGTATGCACATTAAAATGGATTTTTCATACTATAAGTTGTAATTTTCACTTATATTCCTATTCTTACGTTACACATGTAGTCGGTAAAGGTGATTTATTATCAATTAAAATTTTCACTTCAGCCATGTCCAGTTCGCACTCGGTTGCTTTCTTTAATCAATTAAGTCGTTGTTTGTACATAGATTGATTTATTTAGTAACTATCTTGTAATAATTATTGTTTTTTAAAGTAATAATTTAACGTTGAATTGGTATTTAAGTTTAATTGACGCTTACATTGCATAGACGGGATGTGCGTGACTTCACACGATGAGAAGGCACAATTCTTATGGAGCGATTTTTTTATTAGCTTCGATATATTCCGAGCAACAGGATAGTTAAAGGGAACCTGGATACCTAGTGTTAAGGCACTCCGTTCTCATTAATATACTTCCGTTCCCCAATTTCTTCTGAATCCTAGAGACTTGATTCTCTAGAATTCAGAAGAAATTAGAGAGCGGCGGAAATTGGAGAGCGCCTCGCGCGTTTATATTGAAATATTTTTTTTTATTAAGTTAGAAAAAAGGTGCCCTGAATCAAAAGTTACTGCAGGTCGTGGAAAACATGTTCAACTTACACTATATTCTCCGCAAAACGCATGAACTAAAAAGATAAACTTTAATCTGTTATAACACACAAAGTTGGACTCTACATCTAGCGTTAACGAAGGCATAACACATCATTGATCTTTTGAGCTCCCCCGCAATCCCGAAATACACCGGCCACGCTCAAACCCATATATTTGTAGATATCCAAGGCTGAACTGCTCCAGGGTTCCGCATCTTAAGCACAACAAACAGGGGTAGGTGGGCAGCAATAAATTCTATTTTTCCCTAATTAAGGTGCGCGCACCCGTCACGTTTCAGTCTCTCGGTGGTATTATTTAGCGGATAGTTTGGTAATTTTGCTGAAACTAATAGATGTTTGGTGAACTTTTGGTGCTTTGTTTTTGTTTTGTTTTAATTGAAATTTGTATTACGCTTCGTTTAGAGGTATATGTTTTATTATAAAATTATAAATATGGATGGGTGGATTGGTTTCTCCTATTTCAATTGCAACAACAAAAAAGAGAATGGAGACACTTGTTGCTATATTCTTTCATCTACCTTTCTAGTTACATTTTATACATCTATGAAAAAGAAAACACCCATAAACTTGACATTTAATATAATTTAATACTCAAAATCAAACGTAAACATTCTAAAATTAGACATTTTCGTTATCTCAGAAACAATACAAATTACAAGGCATTTGGAAAGAAAGTTTTATCGCGACGGGTCCGGCTCGCCCCGTAATCCCTGGGCGGCGTGGCTTATCGGACTCGCCAAATGAAGGCATTAGTTTTCATAAAGCTTACACTCCAGCCGGGCCGTAGGCTGTGTTTCGATATTATTGTTCATATTTGGTGTGGGTTTCGAGAATTGAAAATGCATTTTTGATAACGTTAATATTATTTTTTTGGTATAGAAATATTTATATGATTAAATTTTGATGTTTGTCTGTTATTTACACAGTAAATTAGCAAATACATGTATTAATTGGTGTATTTGTTGAAAAACTATATTTGAAATAATCATTCTCCAATAGCGAGTATGCGCAAAATCTGCAGAGATGAAAATAGAAATATTAGCTTTTAACTTTAAAATAAAGAAGAAGGCTGTCGTGGCCAAAAGTTTTGTGTTCGATCACAAATTTGTTGATTTCGATCAGTTGTTTGATTTTCATTTTCTTTTTCACATTCTAGTCACAAAACTGTGTTGAATATACAACACAAAATATCTCGAAAATTGTAGAACGGAGTGTTTTGACACTAGCAAGATAAGTCTAACTACAAGCGGAACACACCGTAAAATCAACAAACACAATAAAGAGATCCACACACAAATAATACAGAAAGCATATGAACCCAACAATAAACAACATCAGCCAAAAATTATGTTTACGAGATCCACAAGCACCAGCAGCCTGACGATTATTGAAATAGTGGGAAACGAGGAAAAACCAACGTCACATAAAAACTTACGACGTATTAGAGTAGAGGCAGCGCACTGTGCGGTCGGACCGGCAAAACATCGACTATAATTCATTATTAGCAACTTGTTTTTCCACTTCCGTTTGTGGGTTAAACTGTAGACTGTGGGAGAGTTACGTCTTCGAATTTTTGGGTGGTGTTTTTGTTGATTTGTTTGTTTTTTAAGGTTGACGTTTTCTAGTTTTTTTTTTTTTGGTTTTTTTTTTTTGGTGTGATTTATATATTGGTTTAAGGGCATTTTAAATAGATTCAGGCCGTCCGTGACGCAAAAGTATAGCATTGTGGGTTCTATCTTCAATCCAGGAAATATTTAAATCATTTTTAATTCCTCACTCTGGTAGACAAATTGCGGCGTTGATTTTCGTTACACAATACGTAATGTCTCGACCTCGACAGAACGGTCAAAACCATTTCAATTATTTTGTTTTAAGTTTAATTTAATTTTTTTCTTAGCTTACTTAAATTTATATAATCATAATTATCACAAAAACCCGGAAGACCAGCTCAAATTCACCCAAACAAGTTTTCTAATTAACAAACACATAAATTACATGTTATTTTTATGGCAAGTTATTTTAGTAAATTCAAAATTTAGATAAATAATGCTGATATTAATTATAAATAATATATCATGGCTTGGATCACGTCCACGCGATGTTGGTCAGTGTCACGCTAATTTATTAGTAGCTATATATCAAATTAAAACATATTTCTTTATAAATAAATAAATCGTAGCGCCGTCTGTTTGAAACGTTCGCTTTGCCAAAATTGCTGTACATTGGTTTTTGTGTTACGCAAATATGTTATAAATAATCTAAATAATAAACAAAACTGGCTAAGTGCGAGTCGGACGTGCAAACTGCGGCTTACGTAACAATTTCTGGATTGTAAGCATCGCTGTTTTTCAGTTAGTTGGGCGGATACAAATGTGGAAGCATAATTTTTTTCTTAATTTCTCTTCAAAAATCAGAAATATCTTATATCACCAAAAATATACGATATTACTAGCCTTTATCTGCGGCTTTGCTTCCGTAGTCAGATGGACAAAATTAAGTTGTAAGTAACTTTGACCGCAGATACAGTGATTTACATCGAAAAATTTAATTTAATTTAGTATACTTTACTTATATAGCTCTTTTGGATAATTATTAAAAAAAATATAATTTTAAAATTTGAACCTAATCTCAGGAACTACTTCCTGATATTGGAATTTTCAAACATACAACCAAACGCAGATTATTTTAATACTAGATTCTCTCAACTTACCATGCTATATGCGGGATACAGCGTGAAACAGCCACACGGAACGATCAGAAAACTATCAGTTCATGACTAAATCTCGAATATTTGCTATCAAAACTGCATCAAGCTTACAAATAAAGGGTGAATAATTCAGTGAAACGCCGTTGAAATCCCATAAATCCAGTACAAGACGGACGGATCGCGTTTTGATGGCGGGTTATCTTACGTCCAGCCGACCAATTGATGATACTGCTTACATTCGCTACTAACAGATGTTACTGGGCTAAATATTTATTATTGTATTGTTTTATTGCATTTTCGTGTGGTTCTGACCTAAATACGTTTTATGTTGTGTTTAAAAAGTAGTTTTGCGTAATTTTTGGATTGTATTGTGTGTTTTAGGTTGTTTTTCAATCTTTTATTGTTGTATTTGCGTAGCTTTTTAAGCCAAAAAATGCTATGAAGACTTATTCCCTCCTTAATCATTTAATGTATAATGTAAGTTTAATAACAAAATCTTTTACATGAATTAATCTCTCTCTTATTTAATAAAGTGTTTGAAGTTCAAATTATTTATATTGAAACGGAACGAGAATGTAAAGTAGAACAAGGGCCATATGACGAAACATCTAACATAGACTTATTCCGGAATTTGAGTTTGAGTGATTTGAGTATATAATTTGAATATAAGTGCTCTAGTTCATGATAAAGATGTAAAACCATCAAGTAGACCGTTAACTACAAAAACAATCATTTACAACAACAAAAAATCGGAAAGTGAAATACCGCCGCAAAACACAACAAAATAATAATCGATTGAGCCGAGTCCTCATTACTTACCTATACAATTGACAGCAATTCACAACAAAACAAAAAACACAGACATCACGTACAAATTCTTCTAATCCGTATCGGCCTCGTGGGTAATAAATTTTTTCTATGAAATCCCGAGGCCGCCTCGTCGCATAGAAAGTGCGCTAAAGCAGGCCATTATAGGTGCGACCAGTAAATTATTATAACGGAGGGATCAAGAGTGGAGGCCGGACAAATGGACGAATATTGCTTATCGGAATTTTTATATTTGTGGAGAGTTAGTTGCTTTGTTTGTTTTTGCACTCTCTTCATTATGTTTTCGGAGAGACGATAGGAAATGTTACTCTTATTGTATTAACACACTAACACTATACGGATATGGATTTTAATCTGAAATAAACTATTTTTATTTAATTTTTTTTTATTTTATTAAATTATTATAATATGTTGTACTAGCATTTACCCGCAGCTTCGTTCCTGTGGTTATACCGAAACAACTAGAAGTCGTGTCATGTTACATTCTAATTGTCCGAGTACAGTAGGTTCACATAGACGATAAGTGATGTGAACCTACTGTATACTAATAAGTAGTTCCTGAGATTAGCGTCATCCAAACAGAGTCTCTAGCTGTATATTATTAATATAGAAATAGTTTTGATTAGCAATAGCTAACATGAGGCAAACGACAAACCAACTTTAACAAATATTATACAAAACTTCAAAAAAAAATCGATGAGTCCAAATGAAAGTCATTATAGTAATAAATGCGCCACTATAAGGAGCTCAATCTGGCGCGGCGTCAGCGATTACTGCATACGAGCACACCGTGACCCTTGCCCTTCGACCTCTGCTCCTCATCTGCAACACATGCCAGTGTAATTATGAGGGTAGTTTCCGTTTTTACACTAGTCGTGTTCCCCGACTTTGTTTAATTAAGGGATTTTGAGAAATTAATAATATTAGTAGTTATTTATTATATTGTTATGTCGAAGTGAATTCTGAAACTAAGAATGTAATGTTGTTAATGGAAGAAGAGTGAAGAACAAAATTACATTATTAGATTCTCACATATCTCGGAATGTTGAACGCAATGGAATGAACGTTAGGTTCCCTTTGCCTACAAAAAAAATCCCACTGCGGAAAAATAAATTATCATTTACTGCGGAAGACCAAATTAATTTTAAAGTATCAATTATTAAAATGATGTTTCAGAAATTGTAAATTCCGAGTGGATCCTTATAATAACAACGACGTAATATAATCTTATCTGGACCAATTAATAGCGTCGCGTAAACGGCAGTAAATATCTCAAGCTGTTGTGGATGGTGTCGTTATATTATTAGAATTTCGAGCCAAATTTTGTAAAGGGAAAGTTGTTTGTTGATAGCCAAAATGGCAGGTAGTACTGTGATCGTTGATTCAGCTTCTTATTGTACAAAAATATACATTTTTAGGCATATCTTAAAGGTAGGTAGGAATTTGCCAGTAGATAGGTTACAGTTTACTTTTAAACGTACAAAAAATGTGTAGAATCTGTTGTATAGTTAAGATAAAAATGAAATAGCTACCTGTACTTTATTCTCTATATAGGATTTTCTTTGATTATACTATTGATACTGATACTCAATCATGTAAACTTTTTGATTAATTTATTTACGCTCCAGTAACGAGGCAAAGTGCAGTGTTGAGTTTCGCTACTTATTACGCAATATCTGAAATTGGCGAAAAATGGATAACGGAAGTGTTTTAATTTATTAAGACTAGGTTCCCATTTTCCCTCCGCTTTGTTTTTGTGTGAAGCTACATTTATATAATTAATTTTAATAACAATATAATACAATATACTAAATTACCAACAACCAATCGTCACTAACTGTTACTAATATAATATATATTTAAGATGTATGTAACGTCTATATCCGTGAGTGGGTCGCGGATACATAACGGCGGTAATAGGCCGACCCGGCGCCATATTGTGTTGATTGCTTGACGAGAGTGCCGAATTTATTCCGCATTAAATAAAGGGTTTAGGTGCGAAATGTTATTGTGCGACAGATGTTTCATATAAACAAGATACTGAAATCTTAGGAGGGGTGCTTAATTGTAAACAGTTTAATAATATATAGTATGTTATTAATAATATTTTAGGGAAATTGGTGTACCTGTTTTAATTTAAATGTGCAGCGTTGAGTAACGATATTTGATATGTATTGTTTTGCTTTAAATCTTATTAAGATGTCTTAAAATAATTCATTTATTTTCGTAATGGGCGCGTACCTACTTTTGAAAGATTAATTTCAAATGTCATTGATATAATATGCTTTTTTTTTCTAATATTGAAAATATATATTAAAAATAAAATAATATTTATTAAAATTAATTAGAAAAATATATATATTACATATGCAAAAGTCGTTTAACATAAAAAAAATTTTTTTAACAAAAATCCTTATTTATATCAAAAAAGAAGGTCTTAAAGTCATTTATTTATCTGTTACCAATTTACATTATCTGTGCAAAACTGTCCAGTCATTTATTCTGTGCTCGACTCATCTCTACGTGTTAAATACCAGGGCAGCATAACGTGTACGCAGTAACCGCTAATGAGTGCGACAGCGGCGCCGTGCGGCTGTTGCGGCGGCCGCGCGAACTAATTGCTGCTTGATGGATTGCTTGGTGGTCGTAGTGTCTGTGTCTTGTTTTACTTAAAATGTATTAAATTTATGAGAATTTCGGTTTTATATTGAATCAGCGAGGGTTGATGGCTTAGTAGTTAATGTATGGAGGAGTTATGGGTAGTATACTCGATCTCAGTCCAGTCGTGGCGCAGAGGCACAAAGTGTGACTGAAAAGGCGATTGGTTGTGTGTTCGATCCCCACTCGAGAAAATGAAATATTTATTTACATTTATATTTGGAAAGTGGGGAACTGAGTGTCTTAACACTAGGTTCCCCTCTGCCTACCCTGCTGTGTGCAGGAAGCGTGAAGCTGATACTAGAGTGGGATTTGATTTTAAAAAGTTGAGCTGTTGCTTATATATTAGTAGTACAATACGTACATTTAGTTTAAGTCGCTATAGCTTAATTGTTAGTCTTGTCAATATGATTAAAGCCAATTTCAATGATTAAAAATGAATTAAATAAAAAAAATACATTATAAATAACACCACAGATAATAATAATATAACAAAACGCAAAATTCATTAAACCGGAAACAGAATGATCAGAGAAACTGTGACGTCACATATCAGGTGCCCGAACCCTGATCCCGGCCCATTAATTTGACAAACAGCCACGGAACGTAACGGTCAGTTGGCACCGACACACTCTGTGTTTTGTATCTTTTTCGATATGGCCAAGAATGCCAAGATTTTATGCTATATTTTGCTATTCTGTTACAATACAATACAATTGCCAAAAGCATCGTGGGTTAAGATCTTCATTTTTTGTATCGTTTTGCTAATTATGATTTGTTATATAATACTTTTCTATGATATTTTATGTTTTACGCATACGAGTTGTATAGTAGGGTAGGCAAAGAAATTCTGAGTGTTAATGCGATCAGTTCTCCACTTTTTGGACCAATTCGGAGACATAACGTGTTCAGTGGCTAAAGAATTGACTGTTTCCATCGAGTGGGAATGGTACCCACAACACGTGCCTTTACGGTCGGGAGAGCCTCAATAATTTATCTATTTTTTAAGAGTTATTTAGAAACAAACGAACATATTAAATGAATTAACCTCCTTTTGGCATTGCCACAGTCGTGTAAAAGGCATTTTAACCAAAATAGAGAGCTTTTAAGTTAGTAAATTTTGTAACTGGCGAATATGTAGATCAATACGATAAGGCTAGGCCATATAAATTATCGCAGTTAAATTTTTAACTGCGAGATTTATCTAACTTAATGACATGGAAATCGTTGAAATTGAGGTTAAAAGTTTTTATTATTTTATTATGAGGTTTTTTTAAATACTAAAGTAACTAAGTAACGTTTTGTTTGGACTGTTTTGTAATTTTGTTTATTTTAATTTATTTAAGGGTTTCCTGTATAGCAGGCGACAAACTAGTGTTAAGACCGCGCCATTGCTCATTTTAAGCCCAATTTTGGAGCATTTAGTCTTGAGTGACGGAACTTAGATCTTTCCTTTTTTTGAACTTTCTTTCTATCAAATCACAACTATATTACCTACAGTCCCGCCTTCTGCCTAGTGAGTACTAAATATTGTATATCGTATATGATATAGTGATCCCTATATATTACTCCATACAAAATGCATTTAATACAAAAAACAACAATATGGTACTTTACATATGTACGAACATATAATATATTATAAACCGAGTAGAAAACGAGTCACCAGCTAGTAAGATCACCCAGCGATATCGATACCGAGACAAAGGTCCATAAATAAGGCGAAAAATTTTAAGGGCACCATTAGCCCCTTAGCGAATCTGATGTGAGATTGTAGATGTTTGTTCAGCGTGAAATGCTTATGCTGGAACACGATGCGTTTTAAAAAATATAGTTTCTTTTAGAGAATAGGTATGACTCCAAGTGCAATTGGTTGTAGGTTCGATTCTCATTCTAGGAATGAGTTATTTTTATTTGCCTTGCATCTAGTGTCGTTGTAACAGTAAGATCTTTTTGACCACTCTCAAATGTAACATTTGGGAGAAAGCGTAAAACTACATACGTTTTATGTTATAAATGAAAAAAATCACTCATTTTTTGGGTATAGACATAACTTATTATAATAAAATATTATATATATATATATATATATATATATATATATATATATATATATA
>DWAN01000293.1:0-25929 GCA_018230445.1 Heliconius hewitsoni | reverse complement strand
AATAATCACGAAAATCAAAGAACTTATCACTTTAAAATTGTTAAGAGAAATTGAAATTTAATAATTTTAGGCTTACAAACATTAAATTAAATATTTTTTTGTGTTAATACACATAATTAACTAACAAAATTTCAATGCAAACCAGCGCTCACTAAAATTATCAACTTGATATTCTTAAAACCTAACATATTTAAAAAGCTTAACAATTATAAACATCTAAAATTTTATACTTTTTAAAATACTTTAGATTACAATTCAAAGGGCCATTAAAAATTTAAATGGATATAACAAAAAAGTGCTAAACACCAAATTAACGTCCCGTATATTTATCACTTCCTTATCTATGAAGGATTCTAGCCAATTAAGTATATCCTTGAAAGATTAAAATTGCATAATGGAGACGCATTCATCAATGTAAAGTTTGTATATTAGTGTGGAGAGTAGCGATAAGCGGAGCGATTTGAAAAAATCATATATTTATAAATAGAGGATATTCTTTGGTACTGAGGCAAAAAACACGGCGTTGAGTTCCGCTACTAAACACGCAATGCCTTGAAAAATTTTGTATAAAATGGGGAATATATAGGGAACCTACTGCTACGACAGCACTAGGTTGCCTCTGCCTACACTGCTTTGTGCTTAAAAGCTTATAGCTTGAAAGTCTTCTTAAATAGGCTATTGCGTCAATTGTAAAGGAAATACTTGTGAGTTCGATACCCAACTGAAGGAATGAATTATTTTTATTCTTCGCTCTGGCAACAAAACAAAATCTTTAAAGTTGGTAGCGCATGTAGAACGGATTCTCTTAGCACACTAGGTTCCCTCTGTTTACCATGCTATATACGGGATAGCTATATCCCGTATATAGCATGGTAAACAGAGGTAAGCTAAAAAAAATTTAAAACTGTAATATAAATGCCTAGTAAATATATCCACCAGTCAATTTATTTATTTTTTTATATATGTACAAATTTTATTCCGTTTTCCTTGGCCTAACGTTCGTAAAAATATGCAAAAAATAATCGTTCAGAAAAAGAAAGAGAATGCAGTGACTGAATTAATTAATATCAATTGCTTTATAATATAATCTTCCTCTGTTTCATTGAAATAGTTAAATACTTGATCCAATTATATGAAACTTTAAATTTGTTAAAATTTTCATTGGTATATTTTAATACAAAATTAAATAGAGCTGCATTTTTTGGCTAACATTAAAAGTAGACAAATTTACTTTGACAATATTTTAATCGATAAAACTGCTTTATGTCCTAAAATATTATATTTAATTGTGATCTTACTCAAAAATGTATTAAGAATTGATTCGAAAATTTGTTAATTTAATTATTTATATATATTTAAAAAAACATTTTTTTTTGATTTGTGATGTTATACTGCCTTCCTCGATAATGGATAGAAGACGAAAAATGACGAATCGCGGCGTTGAATTCCGCCACATAACAGCATAGTAGGCTTCCTCTGCCTACCGTAGGATAGGCGGAGGAAGCCTACATCGTGAATCTAAAAAAACTATACAAACCTACATATACATTAGTTATACAGTATTCCAACTACCCATTATACTATTTGATAGATAAACTCATGCAAGCAAATTAGCGTCGCGCCGAAAGCTATAAACACGTCACGCTCGATACCGTCCGCAATAAACATTCTGACGGATTGCTACTGGAGCAGTGTGGACGACGCCTTTTTAGGGTTCCCAATATATAACTGAAACACTTTAACTTATTTTAGTATTTTCATCGTCGAGACGCAGTGGCACAAAGTGTGACTGTAAAACCGATTGGTTGTGGGTTCGACCCCATTCGAGGAGATGAAATATTTATTTAAATTTATATTTCCATTTCTTCGCTCTGGTGTCGAGGCAAAGCGCGGTATTGAGTTCTGTCACTCAACACGCAATACCTCCAGAATTCATGAAGTGTGTGAGTGCGAATTCATGCGTGATACAGCGTGAAGCTGATTATTAGATTAATATTTTATTTTATTTTTAACCACGAAACCTAATTTGGTGTTGCCCTTTTTCCTCCGAATTCTGAAGGCAACGCACGTTGTATGGCGAAATTCAAGCGACACCAGAGCGAAAAAATTAAAATATTAAATATTTCATTTCCTCGAATAGGAACCGAATAGTCATGATATCGCATTGATAGCCACAGCTCTACGATTGGCCTCATCAATTTTCTAAAAAGGGAAGTTTCTATATTCGACAATTATATTTTTTGCACTTATTTTCCATGACATAATATGGCCGAATTGCTAATAAAAATACTTTTAACGTTCTTTATTATGTAGGTAGACATAGGAGCGAAAAGTATTACCATCGAGATATAAATATATAGTTTGTCTCTATTCATTTCCTAGATCTGGTAACAAGACACAGCACACCGTTGTCGTAGTTTCACCACACAATGTCTCTAAAATTTGACGGTGAGAGTCTTAAGACTATGTTCCCTCTGTCTATCCCGCTATACGAAACGTTGACTAATAAAAATAATATTAAATAGTACTAGGTGGTCACAGTTTTAAAT
Source organism: Heliconius hewitsoni (assembly GCA_018230445.1). Classification (NCBI taxonomy): domain Eukaryota; kingdom Metazoa; phylum Arthropoda; class Insecta; order Lepidoptera; family Nymphalidae; genus Heliconius; species Heliconius hewitsoni. Next base: position 23,380 of record DWAN01000293.1, on the reverse strand, counting down.
AATAACTGGTCATATATTATATCGTATTGAATATTCATGTATCGTTTATTCACTTAATATTCATAGCGAGGTTATACTATAAAATATTTATTTATAAAATATTATAATGTTATTTTATATCTTAAAAATCTAATATTATCTTAAATACAAGCAAATATCCTATTTAAAATTTTATACCAAAAATATATATACTTGGCGGTAGTGGGTTCAGTTCTTACACGCGGAAAGTATTATTTTATCATTTTAACGCATGCCAGCACTGCGTTGAGTTCTGCCACTCAACACTCTTTCTAAAAGTGGGAGGTTCGAGGGGAACGCGCTCTCTTAACAATGGATAAAATAATTTTTATATTTAAATTTCATCTTTTTAATAACATAATTTTATATTTATTTAATTTTCACAGAACCCTCATCTTAACAAAAAAAAAGGAACTAGGGCAAGCGTTAAAAAAAGTGGTCACATTTCGACCCTACTTTTTTCGGGACACTCATTGTTTTCTGGAACCATTTGTTTACAAATTAATTGGTATTAAACATTCTTTGGAAATTTTAGTTCATTTTGTCCTTTGACTTGATTAATCTCAGTATTTAATCAATTTGAAATATTTTTCTTAGTATTCGACGAACTACATACCGCTCATTTAGTGCAACAATGACGTAATTGCACTTTTTTTGAAGAAGAAGTCAAATATGTCAGTGACATTTTTTTTACGTTCCCACAAGGAAACCATTCTCACAAGGAGGAATGGATTATTCTGATTTACTTGCTTTCCAATCAAAAGAAAGCGCTGTGTAAAATCCGAAAAATTGGCACGTACTGTCTTAAAACTTGGGCAGTAAGTGCAAAACATTTTTTTTAGGAATGCTGATTTTTATATGTATCTATTATTTATTTATTAGCACTTTATTAAAACTTAATATTATTCCAACAAAAAGAAATTCTTAGGATTTTAGTAAAAAGCGGCATTTTCATCTCAGGTGAAAAGATAAAGAGATGGAACATTTACACATGGACAGAACTAAACTCATAACGCTTACACGTAGATCCTATCCTATCTAGAAAAGGCCAGATTAAAACTAGTGTAAATATCAGCTTAATTTTTTTAGCTTTATACTTAGCCAGATTAGGTAGAGGGACCCTGAACGGGACGCTTGAACTCTCTGTTCGTATTAAGACACTCTCCGCCCAATTCTGAAGGCTTTACGTGTTGAGTAGCGAAACTAAACGCAGCGTTGTGCCTCATTACTAGAACTAGAAATTTTAACAATACATTTCCTCGCTTACAGTCGTACGCTTGTGCCCTTGAGCCACCACTGACTTTAATTTCATACACATACATACATCCAAATATAATTTCTCGAACTTACATTAGTCATATCTCGTCTCAATAATAATACATTTGTATGTTATATATTGTTATATAGAAAGGCAATAAAAATCCCGGATGGACTACAATCCGCCTATTTGGCTTCGTATCGTTAAGTCGTCTCAGTTCAATTTAATTGAATCACCCATAAAAGCCATCTTGTTAAGGATCCTCACTTTATAGCTGACCTGAAATCGTTAATGGAAAACCACAAACCAATCAGTAGTTTAAAATAGCAGGTATTTACTAATACCTTAAAATGTGTAGGTTTAATTCTTAATAGGATGTTATTAAATAAGAGTAAGACAATCGTAGTGCAGCGGCACGGATTGTGACTGTAAGTACGACTATTGTGCATTCAATTCTTATTAAGGGGAATGAGCTATTTTCATTTCCTCGCTGCGGTAACGAAACACTCAACACGTAACGTCTTATTTTTTTGTGTTGAAGTGTCTTAACACTAGGTTCCCCTTAGTAGGCAAATCGCTTCATGGTTTCCTCTTTCCAGCAAGGTTGCTATGAGAGGAAACCATGAAGCTGCTTACTGTTTTCGCTTGATAAGTTTGAAATATATTATAATATGACATTAAAAATTCGATTCTGTAATAATAATTGTTTTAAGTAAATATTTTGAAACATAATCTTTTTCTGATTCATACTTTATGCCTAATGGAGTAGCCAGGAGAAGTTTACGCTGAAAGATTTATGCTGTTAAGTCTTCGTCTTGCATAAGGCATAATAGGGTTGTATATTCAAGTTTTCGTCAAAATATAACGTCGTATTCACCTCCTAAAAAATACATTGTTCATCTTCTCAAAATTCCATTGCCGTTATACTAGTCTGGCGTATTAGCAAATTAAATAGGTCTTAATTTTTTCGCCGAATGGAAATTGAATCCACACTCATTACGTTTATGATGAACCGCTGACTTTTATCATTACCAAATGTTTCTATAAAATAAATATACTTAACTATAAATAAAATATACGGTAATAATCACCAGTAAAATTAATATTAAGCCTATTAAATATAAACCCATAATTTTCTTAATCATTACTTAATCATATTGCGTGTAGACTTTAAAAGAACAAGCTTTAAAAAAAGTTAATAGAGCATAATGCTCACGAAATGAATAAAAAGAATATTGACATGCGAGAGCTAGTTATCGCCTGCGGCGTTGCCTGGACCTTAGAACAAGCGGAATTTAGAAGAGCACATAAATTCAAGTTCATCAAAAAAATCATAACAGAGTGAAACTAAATCTTTGTAGCGCTTACTAATTACCAAACAATATATTAAATTAATATTGAAGCCAGTCGTGGCGCAGGAGCAAAAGCATGTGACTGTAAATGCGACAGGTTGTGGTTTGGTTCGATGCCCACTTGAAGAAATTAAATAGTTTGTGTTTTTTTAAATCGCTCTTGTGCTGAGGTATGCAAGCAATTACTCCGAAATGCAGCGAAAAGTGAGGAGCGGAGTGTCTTAACATTAACTCTCTAGCCTCTACGTTCCCTGATACATGTGTTGAGATATAGTTGAGAAAAAATAATAATAATAAAGACATCAGTCAGTATCAATTGCCGCATTTATTTTATATTTATTATGTACGTGCATACAATACTCCATTCACTGTCAATATTAAAAAATAAACAATATAATTTTTTTCTTATATCTGATACAAAGAACCTTCTTCGTAATCTATTCTTTTTCTTAATCTAATTTCATCTATCTAGAAACATGCTTCAAACTCAAAAAATATTTGACGTCATCGTGAAGCAGTGACAGTTTATTATTATACACCCTATTCCCCTGATCCCTATTCCCTTGAATTCAGCATAACTAAGTTTATGTTTGTAATGACGTAAATTCCATAATTTATGTCATTTAAAATCAGGCTGAAACTTGGAACATGGTGAGAGCCAGAGTGTTTAGACACTAAGTTATTAACAACGCTAAAAAATCAAATATCTAACTTGATAATCCTTCTAAATAAAGTTATCTTAGGCGCTGCCATTACATTGTCATTGTATGTCTGGCTGTCACAGAAACATACATCTATAATAATCGAACCTATTCTAACTTATGATTATCTTTCCTATGAGAAATTAATAAGATACCCTAAGGCGCTATAGACGAACATTTCAATATTGGTATTTCAGTGGTTTTCTAATATTATATACATGTGTTTAGTAACACAGCATGTTGGTTCAAACTGATTTATTGTGTTAAATAATGTTTTATAATTTTCTCGAAATAATCACCATAGATTCAAAAAATATACTCGTACATTTATGCTGTGGTATACAGTGAGAAAGCGTTTGACTGTAAATGTGATAGAGAGAGAGAGATGGTTCTATTCCCATTTGGGAATTGAACCCGCAACAAGATAATACTCGACATTGAATTCCTACTCTGAACACGTAATGTCTTAAAATTTGGATGATGTGATGAATAGTGGAGAATGCAGTCTCTCAGTGTATAGAAAGGGACACATGAGTTCCCACCTCTCTCTCTCTACAAACGTGACGCTAAAAAAAATAGTATATAATTAGCATAAACTCAGTAAACGTATTAGAAAAAAATATATATTTTTATGTAAATATACATGTATAACGCTAATATTTCTTATACATGACTAATATAAGTTGCTACTAAACTAGCCGCAGCAAAAACAATAATCGGAAATATTTCGTAATAACAAACTGAACTCTAGCCCGGGCAAACAGATTTGGTTACACGCAGTATACCTTAGCGTTTAGGTACTGTACGCAAAAAAAGACTTTATTATTTCATATATTCAGCTTTTATATTAATTGTATAATTTATTTTCAAAGTAATAAATTAATTTAGAAAATATTATGTGTCTCACGTGTTTATAAAATAATATGTATATTTTAGCGAGATGATGAAAATAATTAATTCATCCGATAGGGAATTAAACATATAAAATCAGCTTCACGCTTTACCTCGACACCAGAGCGAAGAAATGGAAATATAAATTTTAATAAATATATCTTTTCCTCGAGTGGGGATCCCATAAACCAGTCGCGTTTACAGTCAAATTTTGTGCCCCTGCGCCATGACTGGCCTCAACCTTTCTACATAATCTTCGCATTTTCGCTTCGCATTTATTGTCTATTCATCTACGTTTATAAGATACAAATAATTTTCTCTAAATAATACATAACATAACATAATATGTTTATTTCGCTATCTCTACTTCAGATATTAGGGAAATCTGTGGTTTGCGGCTGAAAGGGAGCCTCCAGCGGGATGAATATATTCATGAACTAGTTCGACAAAGATACGCAGCCACTTCGTTAATATTTCCATGTATGAATAATATTACTAATTATGCAGGTACATTTATGCTTTGTCTGTCTGTCAAATTACTAATCATATTATTCATTATATACTCAAAAAGAGCAATCAAAATTTCTCTAGCATCAAAGAGCGTCAAAGAGTATTTCTCGTTCCAACTCGTCATTCTCTACTTTCTGTCTCATTCTCAGATACCGCGTGTAAAGTGGCGGAACTATACACAACACTGTGTACTATAAAATCGAAGAAACGAAATAATTGTTATTCGAATCCACAACCATCGTGTTTACACTCAGCTATTTTATTTCAGTGTAATGGCATCACAAAAAGTACTGTATCTATACATATAACTATTAACAAGGAATATCTTATCCTGTAGAAATGCTCTGATTACGATGCGCGGACAGTTAACTTGCAACCAGTTGTAGAAAAGACATCAACGGCGTCCGTTATTCCTTGTAACTTATATATCTTGAACCTGTTTTTGAGGTTTTTGATTTTGTTTCTCAATTAATTTTATTTATTATGGATTTTTATTTCAATAATGAACTATGATATGATGGCAAATTTATATATTTCTTTATTCAATATTTGAATATTAATAATGTTTTTCCTATTTAAATTTTGCAGTGTAAAAAAACTATTTAATATTTTATGACGGTTGCGGTGATCATCACACAAATTGTAGCGTTGAGTTCCAACAGGCAATATCTCGACTCGATAGATCAGTGGGAACGAAGTGTCTTATCACTACGTTCCCTCTGTTGAACACTATGTTTCCTATGCTAGAAAGAAATACTGTCGTAAAATGTATGATACAAAAAATACATCGTTGTTTTTTATCATTATAGCGGGTTCTAGTCCTAAAATATAATATATGATTTCCTGTTTTGTACGTATTTAAATCTCAAATAATAATAAATGCACCACAAAAACTGTGTTTTAAAGTAAAGAATATTGTTTTTTTTTAATAACAAAAAAAAACACACGTTTAGGATAATAATTTTTATTAACGTGCAATTTTATAAATATTTTTTTTTACTATCACCTACAAAATTTTAATGACCATAATATGATTATTCAATTGTAAATCAGTAAGTACTTTATTTTCAAATAATTATTATTATATACAGTGACAAGTTATCATTTTATAAGAATGAATAAACGAATTACCCAAAATGTTAAACACCATCTATAATTTTATTCATATGTAAAAGAAATGAGTAGAAAGTGGTGAAAAAAATATCGTTAAATTCTCTTAACCTCTCTTAACCTATTCCAGAAAAACTTAAATAAATAAAAAAAATTACATAAAAAATATTTATTACTCTTACATCAAAAAAATTGTAATATTTGTGTATTAAATACAAATAAATAAAATATATATATTAATATCTTTTTAATACATAATAATTATATACATAAAAATTTACATATTTTATACAAATGTAAAAATAAAAAAAAATAAAAAAAGTATATACTAGTGGTTACTAACCAAAAAATATGATTCCGGCCAGGATCGAACTGGCGGCCTTCTGCGTGTAAAGCAGATGTGATAACCACTACACCACGGAACCTGCTTGCTCTACATTAAAATATTAAAATTACTTATCAGTGCTAAGTATCATATTATTTATATTACTATATTCCAAATTAATATTAGATATATTATTTTTAATATAAAAAAAACAATTACAGTTTTTAACCGACTTTAAAACGGAAGTTCTATATTCGACAATTACATTATTTTATGAACATCTCTTGATTGGTTAATTATAACCTATTTTTTTTAAAAAGATGATTTTTTTAAAGAGATATTTATATGCATGTCTGTCGCGTTGTATTTTATTTATAAGATGCGAGCTTCGGCAGCATGAATAAGATGTGATTTCTACGCTTGTATTGCTAAAGAAATTGGCTAAAATCTATTTTACGTTTAATTTTGATTTTTTATGAAGAATCTTTACTAATAAATATAATTTAAGTAAATAACACTAGTTGACGTCTGCAACTTTCTTGTCGACTTTAAAAGGTGGAATAGGAAATCTCATTTGTTCCCGTTTCCTCGGACTTCTGAAATCCTCTACACCTTCTAACCGAAAGGACAAGCTTAATTTTGAATTTTCTGGGTCAATTAGTTTTATTTATTCTTTATCTGATAATAACGCTGTAGTGAACACACTGTATACACTACATATCAGTTTCACACTGTATTCTGCATATACCCAGGCAGAGGGAACCTAGTGTTAGGACACTCCGTTCCCCACTTTCCGCCGAATTTTCTAGGTATTGTGTGCTGAAGCGGAACTCAATGCCGCGCTTTTGCCTTAGAGCTAGAGCGGAGAAATTAAAATATTAATAAACATTAATTCAATCCACTGACCGAGAATCAAACCCACAACTGTCGCGTTACAGACGAGTTTAAAAATTAATTATTAGCTTTAAAATTAAATAAAAATGAACTTTTATATCCGCATAGCTGCACTCATTACATTAATTACAAATCAAAACACAAGTAAAAGTGTAGATAAACCAATACATAAATATTAATTATATCGAATCAATGCTCGGATCGGACTAGTATGTTATAAAACATTATCATTACATTTAATAAGTGCGTTAACAAGTTTTTGTACAAGTATTACAGCTCTCGGAACATATCAGAGATTCTTTCCCATACAACGTGTACCTAATTAAGTGAAAAATGAAAATTTCATTCATTTAACCACTTTTTAAATGAAAATCTTTAACCGGGTTATTTTTTTTCTTTAGCACTAAGCTTTTTCTTTGCATGACAGGGTAATCAGAAGTTTAACTTCTGATGATGATGCTAAGATACTATCTTGCAAACGAACTGTCGAATTTTTTTTAATTATGCATGTTTTAAGTCAACACTGCCTCATGTCAAAACGAGGAATTAAAAATAACTCATTTATTCAAGTGAGAATCGTACCCACTACCGTCACGTCTACACACATATTTTTGTAAACCCGGCGTTTCGAACACTTAACAGTAGTCCATTAGGTAACAAGTGGACTATGATGGCGTTTGTCTGTCAGTGCCATTCAATTATCATATCAAATTACCGCCAACAATTTCTTAGTTGTTAAGTCAGGTGATTACAATTTCTAACTATTTTTCATACATTTTATCTATCGCATTTTACTTGTTAAGGAGTGATTATCTAGTAACACATCGCTCTGGTCTACGCTTTCATCGACACACATAAGTAATTTAATGAATATAGAGGCTATTCAACACGTAATGCCTCCAGATTACGGTGGAAAATACATAACAGGGTAGGTAGAGGGCACCTAACGACCAGTGTTAAGACACTCCATTCTTATTAAGACAATTCCGTTTCCCACTTTCCACCATTCTCGAAGCATTGCAGCTTGAGTGGAACTCAACGCCGCGCTTTCCTTCCTTACCAGCGAAATGAAAATATCTAAAATTACCCCGCTTTTGCCCCATCCGCCACGACGGCCTCAAAGTAAGTAGCTTTTACCATTAATAACTAATTAATACAAGTAAGCCATGTCCTACTAGTTAACATACATGTAATATGCATATGAAAGCTTAAGGCTAAATGATGTCAACATCTCGGACTGATGATAATCTTTAACGCCCCAAGCAGATATTTGCATCAAAACCTGTTTCATATTAAATTGATAAGGGCAATCTTCTGTCGGGATGGATCTTGGTATAGAAAAATCAAAATGTATATTTTTTTCTGTATATTATAAGATATTTTTAATTTTACAGTTATATTTTAAAGAGAAACTTTTTGCTTGGTAGATTTTTTTGTAAAACAATATTTTTAGTGGTACAAAATATATTATTATTGAGACTATAGCCCTAATACTAATAGTACAAATATTATAAATTTTACAAAAAATAATTTTAAAATGTAGATATTTGATTAGTTACTACAATTTTTTTTTTATTGATGATTATTAGATTAATTCGAGGGTTTTTTAGTTTAAAATGTGTTTCAATCATAATCACATTGATATAAAGTCTTACACACACAACGCACTTTTTGGATTTGGGAGAAATGCGGAGAACGGAGTTTCTTAATATTAGATTTCCTGTGACGACTTCGTTATATGGGAAGCTGCTGACTGAAAAATAATATTAGAAATTTTATCAAAATGAGCATAATATTGTTAATTCAATTAGACATTACGTACTACTGTTAAGTCCTCCTGTTAAAAAATATACATTTACATTGTATTTAGTCAATTCATCGATTTTTCTTTTTCATATATATTAATTCCAAAATATATAATATTATGACCCAAAATGTAAATATTTTTTTTAAATACGAAAATCTTTTTTTTCTGTAAATTTAGCTTTAAAAGTTTATATATTACAATGAAATATTAAAAATTAGTAACTTCAATAGCAAATATAAGAAATAAATTTAGGTGACACTTAATAAATCCATTATTATAGACAAAAGTACCTATCAGTCAACTCAAGTTGTAAATCAGCACGCACTCAATTTAATTAAAACTAGTAAGAAATATTCTTTTTATATTTAATCACGACTTAAAATTTAAGAACATGATCAGTATTAGCTAAACACTATACAAACTATACTAGTGGAAAGTGGAGAATGATGTGTTTTAACATTAGATTTTCTTACCTGTCCTGTTTTACGCTCTAAGTAGTTAAAGATAAAAATGTCACGTCAGCAGCTGCTGAATTAACAAATATTTTTTTAGCTTAACGTCGCACATAGACGGGAGGCAGGGGAGCCTGTGAACTCAATGTTAATATACTTAGTCCCCATTAAGACATTTCCGTTTCCCACTTTCCAACGAATTCGTAGCGGTAATAAACGCCATGCTTTTCCTCCTTACAACAAGGAAATAAAAATATTGAATATTCCACTCTCCCGAATGGGAATCGAACCCACAACGGTCACATTTACAGCCGCACGATTGTGCCTCAAAAAATATGTTCATTTAGTTATTACTCATTAACAACCAGATGAAAACAAAAAGTAGAATAGTTTTTTTTACATAACAAAAATCTTGAAATTTAAACATACAGCCATCGCCTATAGTTCAAGCTAGTTAATCTGCGCTACTACACCGAAGCAGTACAAAAGCATATCTTGGCCAGAACGAAATAAATGTCGTTTGGTCCATTACATTTACCATTTAGTGGATGCTGAGATCTCACACTGTACGGACGTGTTGATCCTCTCGAAACGCGGTCAAATTACGCTACGAAACACCTAAATTATTTTATAGTATTATACATTTGAACTAAGTTTTTCTTTTTAGTTTCGTGTTTGTGCTGTGTTTTTTTTTATTAGTTAAAGAATTTAAGGCTTTAAGGTAATGATTGATTTTATTTTTTTCTTATGCTTTAAGAATACTACGAAGTTTGTTTTAATTTTAAAATATTTTGTATTTTATAATGCTTGCTCCTATTAACATTATCGAACCAAAAAATTGGCAACTCTACAATAGAGCACCTCAACGTTTGTATCGACGGATAAATAAATATATACAGAATCATCTTATATTGACCGTAGGTCCTTCTTTATGTTATAAAAGTTGCTCTAATTAATTATACACTATTAATAAACACAAGTCATAATAAAAATAAAAACTTATAAGATTATATTTTAAAAGGCCATGAATTACAAATTAATTATACGAAACAAATGGTGGAATTGTCACCAAAAAGTTTTAATCTGATAAGTAGATATTTATTGGCCGGTTATCACACAAGATGTCGAACATTTCCTTTTAAATATCATGACTTGTAAATGTTCCTTGAAGTTTACAAACTAAGTCATTGTAACACTTTTTAATGTGTTAAAAGCTATAGAGTTATAAGTGCACGTTCAATGGCTATCTCTGGTAAGTTTAATTGCAGCGTTAAGCTCCGTCTATCAACACTGCCTCGAATTCGGGTAAAAAGTGGACGACAGTCTTGAAATTAAGTTTTTCTTCCTACTATGCTATGCGGGATAAAACTTGTAGCGGAAGCTATATTAAAAAAGTTTTACGTACTTAAATTGTAATGAAAAGATATGTCCTTCAAAATTTTGAAGCCATTTCCCATATATATATATATATATATATATATATATATATAAACGTTTGCGTTACTAAGAGACTGACAGATAACGCACAGACGATATTATTATTATAAAGTAAAAATTTGGCGTATTTAAGGAGTGCAAGGCAACAGTAGAATTTCCAGAAATCCTTTGTGGAAATTTTGTGGGAACCGAAAGGAATAGGACTTTCCACGTGTGATTTTCAATTTTATGAATAGAATAAATAATTTTAAATCTTAAAGTTCATATTTGATATATAAAATTAAGCCAAAATTTTTCGATAAATATATTATTTTCTTAATAATAAATAATTCAAGTTGCCAGTCCAGACCATTAAATAAGTATAAATATAAAGTTAGAAACAATAAAAATATCAAATAAGCTATAATACTTAAGTCAAAACTTTATTATTTCATAACATGTCTCATCCTTACATTTAAATTTAATGACACCATCGTAACACGGTGGAAATATCGCTTGAAATCTCACTTTGAATGTATTTAATTATAAAAGAAATAAATGTTTTTCCTTGATTGAACTAGGGATATTTCGGCGTTGAGTTCCGCAATATTACTGAAATGGTTAGAGATTTGAAAACGTATTTTAATTTTTTTGCCGCAAGATAGCAGAAGGAGCATAATGTTAAGACACTCTGTTCTTCAGTTTCCGTCCATTTTTCATGACATTGCGTTTTGAGAGGTGGAACACAGCGCTGCGCTTTGTTATTATTAAATATAATTATTCTCTCTAGTGTGGATCGAACCCACGATCATCGCGTATACAATAACATGATGTATCACTATGCCACGACAACCTTGTTATTAAAAAGATTCAAATTCAACAAAATATTTTTATGTCATATAAGATTTTACATTTATAATGTAAATCTATAAAAAAAAACAAGTAAAGTTATATTTAAATTCCATACATCTTCTGCCTCTTAAAGGGTAAAAGAGAACCTTAGAAATCGAAATAATATATAAAACTACTCCGGTAATGACTCACAACGCACAGACGACGCGACGTAGAACGCTGCAATTTGAACTATAGATATCTCGTCAAGTGTACCTACACTCTCTCTTAGTCCTCCTAACTATGGATTATCCGTAATCCCTACGGGAAAAAATGGGATTTCATATTTTGCAGTCCACCAAAACGAAGGGCGGGCTACCTCTAGTGTTATTTCAACTATTGCTCTACACTTATATTGATATATGCCCAAAGTGAGAATCGAATCCATATCCATCGAATACTGAATACAGCACATTACAAATGAGTCAACCAATATTTAAACGGTAAAATCGTACTATGCTCTCAGTTAATACACTAATGGGCATGGCATGTTCTTAAGTTATAAAAAAAAAAATTTAAAAATCAACACCGAGATACGTGACAAAAACTATATGTAATAGCCATTTTTTTGTCGTGTTAGGATATGTTTATACTACTCTTACTAGTTACTTATAATATTAGAGCAAAAAAGGCTTTTAGTGCCTTTTTTCCCCCATACGGTCAATTAAAGAGAAATGATTCCTTGGGTGGTGTATGGGGAACAGAATGTCTGGATATTTCGGTCCAAATTTTGAGACATTGCGTTGTGATTGGCGGAACTTATCGTGGCACTATTTGTTCCAGTGCAAGAAAATTAAAACTAGTCACTACTTTTTTGTCTTTACCGTAAAAACGTTGCTATTGCACATAAAAGATATGGGAAACGAAGAGTCTTAACGCAAAATTTCCTTCTGAATACTATGTTATGTGAAATATAGCTTAAATCCTCACATCGGAAATAGTAAATCTTAACTGTAAAAAAAACATTTTTAATAAACCTGAGATAAGTGACAAAAAACTACACTTAATGACAGATTTTACGTCGTCCCGAAGATAGTTTTACACCAGCCGTGACAACTATCGTTAATTAATACGCACCTGTCGTCGCGAACTTAATTTAGTTTAATTAACCTTTTTTTTTCTTTTTCCGTCACATAATGTCAAACATAATTTGTCGTTTAACGGTTTTAATGCTAAACTTACTTTTACTGAGTAGTTTAAAGCGAGTGATAATAATTATATTCGATTTTACATCCGAGTGGAAGTTGTTAAAAATATAACTATAATCGATTCAATGAAATTTAGAATATATGTATAATAGCCCTACAAGAAATGTGTGTAGCTTTGTCATATATATTGACGGGATAAATTGTTTGAAATATTTAATAATAAGCGTTTCTGGCAACTTGGTGTTTGGAATAAAATCGTGTTTCTGTAAAAATCGCGAAAATTAAAAAATATTATTATTGTTATATAAAATTTTCGTAACAAGATTGAGATGTTATAGACTGAACTCTGATTGTTAAGAATCTTATAAGAATTAATTATATTATTTTTTTCCCAGTTTTACTATTCTTGTAAATTCCCATACAATTTGCAGAAATAGTAAAAATGGATGATTATACTCAACATTTATTATATTTTATATCCTATCCTATGTTTATGAACAATAGAATAAAATATTAATGTCATATTTTTGAAATATAGAGGCCAGGCGTGGCGCAGGAGCACAAGCGTTTCAATGTAAACGCAACAAGTGGTGAGTTCTATTCCCACTCGAGGAAATAAAATATTTAATATTATCATTTCTTCGCCCGTTCCCGAAATGTCTTAATAGGAACGGAGTGTCTTAACGCTATGTTTCCAGGTTCCCTCTGATTGCCCGCTTTATGCGGAAAACAGTATGAAGTTAAAAGTATCTGAATATTTCTACGAGTTTAACCCTCAATCACCGCGTTAAGGCTCGTAGCCTCGACTTTAAATTATATAAATTGAAATTCAATATCCGTATAATATATGTATGTAGCCTCACAAGATAAGCTTCGAAACATAATCTTCTGCTCAAGCAGGTGTCACCATTTTCATCTAATTGGTAATAAAAATTTACGACTATAGATTTTCCAGACACCATATAAAATACAAAACGCCTCAACAATCATAAATCATATTAATTAATCGTATTAAATCGATTATCAATCATTCAAAAAAGTATGGTAAAACGTTTCTCAACTAAAGTTATCACTGGTTTTTACTATTGAGAGTATTCGTATATTTTTGTAAGTTTCTAATAAGCTTAGTTGTAAATCTTAAATATATAAATTAGTTTATTTTTTTATATCTAACAAATAATAAATTGAGGCCATTGTGGTGCGGGCAATTTTGAGCTGCGCTAACGCGACCGTTGGAAATTCGATTCCCACTCGGAAAATTAATTATTTTCAAATTCGTTTTAGAAAATCAAAAACGTCTTAGAAAACATATAAAAAATTTTACGTAGCAGGATTTGAACCAGCACCTCTTTGATGGTTTACAGGTTCCAGTAAAAAGGTTTTTTTTTCTTAAGTGTGGAACAACACTTTAAAAATGTTAGAGATAATTATTTTTATTTTTCAGAAGCGAGGCATTAATTTTATTTACTTAATACCCATATCTCAAATTCTGGTGTAAAATAGAGAGTATCCCAACACTAGGTCCCCTTTACTTACCCTTCTATAATCGGAAAAGACTTTTATTAGATCGAGCTGTAACTACATCATAGAATCTAAGAATTTGAATTACACTCACTTCTAATTGTTGTATCATCATGAAACTTGACATTTATATGTAGATTAGATGACAATACAATATTATGGTACCATCGAGCTGGTCTGATGATGGAATTAGAAGATGGCTGTTGGAACCTTGGACTACCTACTAGTAAATATATTTAGTTTGTGATCATTATATTACGTATTATTAATAATATATTTTGTTTTAGTTTATCAAACTATTAATTTTAATACAACAGCGTGTAGGTTGGATTAGGTATTATAATTTATTTAATTTGGATATTTTTATGCATTATTCATATAACATAAATTTTCACAATTACACCTTAAAAATGAGGGCAAAAATGAAAGTACTTTTTAATTACCAACATGCTCTATTGGATGTTCTTTTTAAATTATTTAATTTTTTATTTCTTCTTTACTAATTGATGAAGAATATAAGAAATAAAACGATTTTAATTTAGTAAAAATGTCATTCACTTAAGAATAAAACAATCATATCTTAATTAAAAGTTTTTTTACTGAAATCAAAAGACTTTCGGCCCAGTTTTATAAGAGTGTAACACAAAATCTTTCCCAATGCACCTAGTTAAAGAACCCTAAAACCTAATGTTATTGTTCTATTGTTAAATAAATCTACTATAACAGATTTACAATATCACTTTACAATCGTAAATAGCAAGCTGTTATAAATGGTTTAAGACAATCTAAACTTTCCAAGTAAATGGAAAACAAAATAAAATAAATACATAAACAGTCGCTCTGGTATCAAGACTACGGAGCGCGGCGTAGAGTTCCGCCACTCTACACGCAATGCCTCCAGCATTCGGCGGAAAGTGGGGAAGCACAACTCCCTCTACCTGCCCTGCTACATGCGGGATACAGAGTGAAGCTGAAAAAGAAGCCCTAAGCCTAAGCGTCTTGTTGACAGCGTATTTTGCTTTTATTAACTAAAATAATATAAAGCCATCGCGGCGCAGTGGAACTCCGTCTGATTTATCACGATAGTTTTGGGTTCGATCACGATGTGAGGCTATGAATTATTATACCTCGCACTTTCCATAAAAAAAATTAAACATTGCATGTTGAACGGCGGAACCCAACACCGTGTTCTTGCCTAACTTCTTCATCATTGGGCGGTCTCTATTATTAGTCAATAGCAACTGGGCTACGGTGTTTTCCTGTATTCGGCGATCATTTGACTGACTAATTCTAATATAAATGCGAGTGACGCGGGGAAGAAATTTCTAGTCTATTTTAAAAACAGATCAGTTATACAACAAATTGCAAAACTGCAAAATTCCATAACAAAGCATGTTTATTATTTCACAGCGGGACGCTCATTAGTAATTCGATTTGATTTGTCATACAATATAACGTGTAGTATTATATACACGTTGTTCTTAGGCTTTTCTTCGCAATGTATTTACAATACTTTTAAATACACTTTCTTATTTTTTTTTTATCCAAAAGGAACCTAACTAAATGAGCGATAAATTACCCCTTTCTGTGACCGTAAATAACTGAAATGAATCGTCGAATTTTAATGAAATCAGTCAATAACTGGCAAACTGCCCACTTGTACCTATTGTAAAAATGGTACATTTAAACGCCATAATACAAACCTTGTGATTCGAAATGAGCTATGTAATTGATTATAATTAAGATATCAAAAAATACACCACGTGACTTAACACTAGGTTCCTGGGTTCCCTCTGTCTACGTATGTGCGGGATACAGCATGAAGATAATAAACAAAAAAAAGAGAGAGTAAAAAAATGGAAATTGGAGAGACTCCCTGTTAAGTAAGCATAGTCAGCTGGAGGGGCACAACACAATAATATTAAATAATTACATAACATATAAACACATGTAACAACATACAACAATATCAAACGATCGTCACACAATCGTACCCAAGATGGCAAAAATACATAAAAGATTGCTTAGACGAATTGAATGACAGACCATAAATCAATGATAAATATTATGGCGTCATACTTTTATGGATATCATTATCATTTTATGAGTGCAAATAATAATTCTTAATATAATATTAATCTGTAAACCAATAAATGTTGTAATGTGACGGCTATGTCACAGAAACCATGTTTTTTATAAGAAAAACATAAAAAGAAGAATTAGATATTTTAGTTAGTTTATGGATAATAACAGACCAATGACAATGCCTAAGAAAACACTGTAGATACGGTTGAAGATATTGACGCTTCTAAAATTATGCAGTTATAATTAACAGTTGTTGTTAATTATAACTGCATAATTTTAGAAGCGTCGTTTTTAGAAGCGAACCTTTTACCAGCAGATTTTACAAACTTTTGCTTCATATTTATTATTATTTTTTAAGGTTCCATACTTCCAAAGGCAAAAGAAGACATTTATAGGATCGCTTTGTTTTCCGTTTGTCCGTTGGTCGAGACTACTTATCGCGAGATGGCGTGGAGTCATCAAACTGAAATTAATATCAAATATTCAAAACTATAGTCCCTTCAAGCATAGAAAAAACCAATCTACATAATCAAAAGATTGCTGCGTTTTGTATGAAATTCGCCACGTAATCAAAATCGATAGGGTACAACTTACAATACAAATAAATGAAAAAATCCAAAAAATCAAAATTTATAGGTTTAAAAAAAAAACATTACAAACTTATATGTATAGATCATTTCATACAAAATGAGTACATATGTCCGTAAACTGAATTTTGACAACTTTTTTTATAACTTGTACTTCTATTTTTTATCTTCTACATAGTTGTATGTCATAAAAAAATAAATTATTTTTAGTTAATATCTAAAACGAAGTTAATGGTTAGCAACAACAAGTCATACCAATAGAAAGTGTGAAAATGTAATCTTTCAAGAACATTAACCTAAATATATATAAACGGTAGCTGGAAACCTGAGCGGTCCTAAATATCAAATCTGTCAAAATAAGAATAACTAAAGCAATTGTACGCGGCGAAGCTAGTTAAATACACTGAAAGACAGTATAACCGGTACACATTGACGTACAGACTGACAACAAAGATTGTAATTATCTATTATTTTAAATGACGTAAGAGACCTTCGTGGTGCAATAAGCGCTATGGTTGTAGGTTCGATTTATTAAAATAACGAGAAAAATAATGTAAATTATTTTTTTCTCATTATTTTAAATAAAGTGCGGCGTTATGTTCCGCCTCTAATGTTAAAAAATGTTTACAAACTGCAACAGTCTACATATATATATGTTTTAACATTGTAGCAAAATAGTTTTCATCATTCAGCTATAGTCAATACTTAACATTATGTAAAATTTTGAAGTAGTTATTACGATTGCTGTAGTTATTACAATTATTAAACTTGTTGAAATAGAACAATTTATAAGGATATTTCAAGGAAAGGTTAGTTCGATTAAATAGCTTTCTCGAAAAACATTATAGAGGAGACCTAAGAGCCTTGTGACAAAGGTGAATTGTGACAGAGGATAATTGGGACGATTTCTCTCTACGTAAAAAAATATTTTTTAAATTTAGGAATAAGATGGAAGCAACATTTATTTGCAGCTTTTAAGATGTGCAACTGGATTTTGAACCTGCCAGCAGGAGCGTTATTACGGCATAATAGCATGGCATGACATTTGATAATATATTAATATTACTATTAATGTTTCAACAGTCTTCGTTCTGAATAACTAGGAGGCCTAGCACAACTGAGCTGAAACACCTATGTAAATTTATTTTTCTTTATATCAGACTCTGTTACAGGCAAAAACAATCTGTTTTACTTGTCTTTCCTTAATGCTTATGTGAACACCTGATGTAATCAGCCTCTCTATAATACCGAAAGCCTTTATATATACATTGGTTAAAAATAATATTATTCCTAAAAAAAGTCTAACATCATAAATCTTAATTTATAAAACGGATCATACACTAATATAGCGAATATTAAAAAATAAAAAAGAAGATTTCTGAGAAAGCTAAAACAATGACAAAAAAAACTCTTCTATAGAAGAATGCCATCTATTTTGATAAAATTTATTTTAATAATTCATAAACTAGCATATAGAAATCTGTAGGAAAAAGTAACTTCGGGCCCCGAACCAAAATAGACAAAGGCACGGGTATAAAGTATTTAATGTAACCCCTAAGCTTAATTCCGCATAGTAGAGTGAACATCATCCGTATATAACACTTTCCGCGTTGACTGGCAGAACTCATCGCCATTCTTTATACACCAGCAGACCAGACCAGAGCGGGAAAATGAACCTACAACCAACTCACTCAGACGCCGCGACCTCCCACCGTGCCATCATTAGCCTTATGCCTCCCATCCCATCCCATAAAATGAATGCCCAAAACATAAATATAACAAACTATACTTAATTTTAGTGCATAGCATCCAATTACGACCACGAAGGTCTTTGATATCATAATATGACGGCTAGATTTATCTAAACAAAAAACCCAATCACGTGTCTGTCAGGAATAGGATTAACAAATTAAACCTGTAGTGTTTGTCCGTCACTTTTTGTCTCGCCTAGGTGGTCTATGGCTTAATCTAGTTTTTTTTTATCCAGTCGTGACGCAGGAGCTCAAGCGTGCGACTGTAAGTACGGCAGCTTATGGGTTCGATTCCCAATCGAGGAAATTGATTATTATTTACGAATATTTTCATTTCTTTGCTCTGGTCAACACAAGGTATTGCGAATCGAAAACTTATCAGAAAGTGGAGGAATGGACTTTAGCTTTAAAGATATATGTTTGTGGTCACGGGTACTCGTCTGTCAGTTGACATAATTATTTAGGCGGTAGTTTGATATAATAATAATGTCAACTGACAGACGAATGCCACATCAGTCTACCCGTGACCACGGACTACTGCGAAGTGTTCGAAACGTCGGGTTTCCAAAATGTAAAATCTTAAATATACGCGATTAATTCGGTTAAATTAGTTTCATTTAAAATGTGTAATAATGTGTAATAATCAAAGAACTTATTATATATGTTTGTGTTAACTATTTTTATTATATTAAATTTCTGGGGTGGGAACAGACCACCCAGCCCCATATTTCAACGCCCATGCATACAAACGTAACTTAAATTATATAAAAATAACTTGAATATACTTCAATATATTCATTGTTACACATTATGCACCAGACAGTACAAGCACTTTGATCTCAGACACAGATAACACTTTATTGGATTACGCTTACAGTCGTCATGTGATAGATGATCTTACGATAAGATGACCATCTGGTGTTGTGGTAACGTTCGTGTTTCTTAATTGGTAGTGACAGGTTCGATGGGAGGAAAATTATATGATATGTACATATATTGAAATTTCGTTTTGATGCCACCGTGACAGTGATACTTTGATGTGTTTACTTCGTGTGATGCTTCACACAAAGCATGGCAACGGTTCTACTAATAGAAGTCACTGAAAACACAGTCTTGAATTCACATAAAAGCGAAGAACAAAATGTCTTAACACAAGTTCTCTCTACCTATCCTGTTATATGCAGCAAAAAGGTCTTAACGAAAAAACTATATAAAAAATTATATTTAGCGAAATTTGTACCCGCATTTAAGTGCGTACATGAATAAAAAAATATTAAACCCATCAACGTACACCACATTTCAACCTGTCATTTAGATACTTTTTAAAATATATTTTTGAAAGGATCCTTGGCATTTAGGTCAATATGTAATTACGTGTTATTAAAAGACCAATATATGTATGTTATTAGGGTGCCGACAACTAGGAAACTATTTGGTTTCGACACTGATACTACATTTATTTCATATTTATGTGAAACTATTACATTTTTATTGTATTTGTTACGGCGTTTAAGATTGCTTTTAAATGAAGATGTTAACCTGTACCTATTAAGCGGTAGCCATACCTCATTAATTGGAGAACAGACATAAAAAATATCTTTTTTTAACTTTACTCTGCCTTCCGCGCGCGATACACGTTACCAGAGCAAAGAAAAGAAAATATTAAGTATTTAATTTCCTCGAATGGGAATCGAACCCACAACTTTCAGAACAGCCTCTAAAATATGAGTTTATTATAATAAGTTCGTTTATTTTCCACTATTATTAAGGTTAGGTTAAATATTTTTTGGAACAATTATGTGTTGAGTGGTGACTTTTAACGCCGCGCTTTGTCAAATTAAATCGATGAAAACAAATTCATGTAAAGTTCTACACATTTTGTCCTACTACCAGAGCGATATATTAAAAATAATTCCTCTCTTTGTGTATCAAACTCACAAAACACACAGACACTGTTCTACTGCGCCAAAACGGAAATAATACGCGAGAATAATTAAACAAATAGGTTTTTGATTTCGAGATTCCAGCTATCAGCATATTTAGGTATAGGATATCATAACTTGATACCTAATCTAATAATAAATTATATCGATATACCAATACCGGCGTTGCATACTGCACATTAGCAAAATTAATGTCCGACGAATATACGATAACTGTTTGTTTTTTTTACACACTCCCAAGCACCGCCAAATTTTCGAGACATTGGGTGTTGCCAGATGTGGCACTGGGACACAGCGTGTGACTGGTGTTGTGGCGATGAGTTCCGCAAATACGCAATATCTCCAGAATTCCGTAGAATCCTGCTCTGCGTGATATAGTTTGAAGTTCAAATAATATAGTTGATAAAATTAGATAGTATCAGCCAGTAACGTCAGTAATCACATTTGTATTTAAATTGTCTTTATTTCTCCGCTATGAGGAAAACTCTTTAAATCATAGTGTAGAGTTACTTACTCACTTTAAAATTGAACGTTGTATGTCGAGATAGTGCCAAACACTACGCATCATCTCATCCAACACTCTCAAGTCCGAGATCGTTCTTCAGATGCCGTTTTTATTATATATTTTATAAATATGTAATTTATGAATGGAAGCGGCATGTCAAGAGCGATTTTAGACTTGAGAGCGGTTTGAAAATGCGGGCCTCGATTTACACAGTCTACTCTGTATTCAGTAAGCATGAAGTTTATTAATTAAGAAATAAAGTCATTAAATTAAAAAAGCGAATGAAAACAACAATCATTAAATATGAAACATATACGTGGTACAAACGTGCGATTGTAAACGCGACGGTTGGTAGGTTCGATTCCCAGTCCGGAGAATGAAATTTTTAATATTTTCCTCGTTTTGGTAACCAGGCAAACTATGTGTCTCAAATTTCTTAAAAATAACAAAATAACGTGAGGAATGGAATGTCTTAATACCAGGTTCCCTCTGTCTACCATGCTGTGTGCGGTATACAGCGTGATCTTTCTTTCTTTTTTATCTTTATACATGTCACCTTTAAAGAAGAACAGAGGAGAAAAATCTAATGACATATGGTTACGTAGATCAACGCCGCACTTCGCGTAACTAGTTCAGAATAACTCGAATAAATCTTAAAATTTATACCGAAGTAGGAATCAAACCTATAATTATAACGTAGACATGTTAAATTGGCTTCAAATTAAGAAACTAACATAAATTTATGACATGTTAATACCTAAATACGTAATAATAATAAAGACGTTGAGATCGCACTGACAGATATATATGAAATATTAACCACTTTACTAGTGACTTTTGACTCAATGATTTTGATAGGCAAATTTATCCTTTTGATACTTTGCATTTATCAGCCACCTAATTGGTCTCTTTTACTGTTGTATGTTTATTTGAAAATGACTAATCTAAATAAAGATTATATAAAACAAGTTTTGCAGTTCATTTAATTCGCAGCTAATTTAGTTTTAAACACAGTAAGGCCCGCTATTTATAAACCGCTCTCAACTCAGATCGATCTTGAGAGCGTTGTTACAATGCCGTTTTCATTCATAAATTATAATCTATTAATGAAAGAGGCATCTCAAGATCTATCTCAGAGTTAAGAGCGATTTATAAATACTAAGTTATCCTCTGCCTGTTATGTGGAAAATAGCGTCAACTGAAAAAGACGTGTACGTGTGTATTTTTTAAAATGTATATTAAAGCATAAACAGCTTAATCTCTATCCAAATGATTATTATTTGGAGACAAAAACGCTTATTAATACTAACATGTATTGTAAAATAAAAACGGTAAAAATGGACAATCTTCTTACTTCAAGGTCTACAAAATATTTAACGAAATATGAAAAAAAAGCAATCGCCAAAGAAATCCATCGCCATCTTTACGTGGAGAGCGTCTTAATTGCAGTAGTAGATGTGTTCTTAGGTTCGATACCCATTTAAAGTAATAAGTTGAATAATATTAAGAAATATTTTGGTGAAGTGAGACAAAATTATGGTGAAGACATTATGGTTAGTCACTCAACACGTAATATTTTTGGAAAGAAATGTATCGTCATCAAATTAAATATTTACAAAATTTATTCGAAACATAAAATTAAACAATTTTATATATATGATTAAACTCACAACTGACATTCGCGATGCAGAATGGAAAAATCACATTACACCTACTTAACATCTATTTCATGACACGAACAAAGCTCAACAATTTCTAGTTATTACTGAACTAGGTTTATAGTTTGTCGGTTAACTAAAATAGATTTGAACTTTCGTTCAGACACATATGCAAATAAACTGAACTAAAGTACGGTTAGTTTTCAGTGAAAGAGGTCGGTATTGTAATATTAATGGGTTTATTGTTATTTTTCGCGCTGTATCTCGAATATAGCAAAGTAGGCAGAGGGAACCTATTGTTGTATTGTCACCTAAGCTACCGAGTTTCATACAATTTTTACAGGTGGCAAGTGGTTTACAATTCAATTTCTTAGATTTTATTACAAAGTTAGAGGTCGACCTAATAAAAGCTTGTTAAAATAGTAAACAAATACATTACCTTTAAAGAAATAAAGAAAAAATAATTCCTATTAAAAGTGTCCCTCTCACTTTCAATAGTTAGTTTTGCCGTGTGATCCCGGCCTAGAATAGGATCATCCTGGTACTGGTGGTGTCGT
>DWAN01000292.1:0-25940 GCA_018230445.1 Heliconius hewitsoni | reverse complement strand
ACTAGGTTCCTTCTGCCTACCCTACTGTGTGCGGGATACAGCGTGAAGCTGATTTTGATTTATGTATGTAATAATTTTATCAGATCACTCAATCTCAAATAAACCTACCAAGCATACTTTGGCATAAAAATTATATAAAAGAATGAATTGGGTGCTCAGCAGAGTGCAAATCTTGTAAAATATTTACGATACTAAAGTCAAGGTGGACGTAAAGGGCTTTAATTTGGAGTTCCGATGATAGAGCCAGCCTACTGAGAACCAATTTGGCACCATTATAATAAACTTATTAACTTATTGCTTATCCATAAATTGATTTTGCATGTTGCTTAAGCTAACACATTAATTATTATAATATTACCAGATAAATATGATCCACTTCGCCATTTTGTATATATGACGCTATCATATGATATTATATTCATATTTCATAGTGATGAGCTGACAGCGTTGCGCTCGACTGTACTGACCGCCTGGTCACATGCTGTGAGCGGGGACGTACCGCGCGAGCTTCTCATATGCAATAACGGTTGTCGGATTATACCAATTCCACGGTAAAAATTATACTAATTTTATTGTGTCAATATTTGAGAAAAGGTCATACTATATTTATTGAAAATGAAGAATTTCAGAATTGTCTCAAACTGTCCCAGCAATATATTATTGTTTTTATATGTCAAATATACACTGGGGTCTTATTATTAAATAGTATCTAGGATCTCCCTAATTCGGTAGTAATACAAGCTATAGCCTAACTTAATACTAGCTAACACATGATAAATACCTAAAATGACTGCTATTCCATGAATCGGTTAATTGCAATTTAAAAAAAAACTGCTTCCATCTTCTTATTTCTATTAAATGTTTTTTTATAGAATACAAAAAAGCATATATTCAAAAATATTTACGGATAACTTACCTTTTGTCTTTCTACAACTCCATAGAATTACTGTACTTTACTTTAAACGTATGCATCATATATGTACGTTAAAGAAAATTAAAGAAAAAACACATAAATCATATAAATAATTTTATTTCAATAAATAGTAATATAATAGATTTACATTTATAACATGCTATGTACCTAACACTAGATGTATTTATGATCATTAAAATATGAAGACTAAGAATAATCTAAGGTGTTTTATCTAATATGTGGCAACAGTAACAATTATCTTGGACTCATTTCATCCCCTTGCATTTAAAAGATCATCTACAATATTTATCACAGTTACAAACAAATTATATGTATATAAAAATAAAAATGTCTTTACAATAAATTAAAATATTTAACTTTTTGATGCTAATTTCTAACATATTATAATGCTATATACGGCAACAGATATAAAAGTTTAAATAACAAGCTATGATAATTATTTTACAAAATATCTTTTAATAACATTAAAAATATATTTCAAAAAATAAAGAAAGAATAACTCTTATAGGATACACATTCCATTTTTAATATCACATTTGCCTCCTCTGGTTCTTGTATATTGCCCTTGATTACTTTAAAAACTACCTCAAATCACAAACTTTAATATAGTGTAATATTATCTTTAAAATAAAATATATTTTAATAACTTTACAATACAATTTACAATATTCAAAAATTATTATATTTATTAGCTAAATCAATAAAAATATTTCATTCTTGCAAAATAGCTGCTCTAAAAGACAAATTGAAATTCTATAGTGTATTTGTTATTAATAGAATCAATAAATGAATCATATAGAAGCAAGTAAACAATCAATATTCGGATAATTTAATAAAACATATTTTCGTTATAATTCCTATAAATATTAATTAAAAATAATATTAGATCATAAACAATATATTTTAAGATATAGTTAATAATCACTTGATTACGTAAAAAGTGGTTAACAAAAAAGTTAAGAAAAAAAAGCATATAGTTATACAGTAGAAACTCTATTATCCGGCCCTCAGCTATACGGATTCGCGATTATCCGGACTACAGACCAACTGTATTAGATGTACCTACAAGTCGTATCTCATGAACGTGTCGAATCTGGCATCACCCCGGCCGCGCCGCGTCAATTACCAAATACATATTGTAAACCAATTATTCGTCGTACATCTTAAGATATCTTAATATACATTAATTTTCACTTTATGTATAAGTTGTTTTAATTAAATTGATATCACTACGTATGTGCATTATTACATATTCTAAATACCCGATTATCCGATTTTCTATACTTTTGATTATCCGGATATTCGATTATCCGAATGCCTACCAAGAACAATTAGTCCGGTCAATCGAGTTTCTACTGTACTTGATTCCATATGATTCAAATAACTTAATTAAATACATGTATATTCACGTTATAAAAGCCTCATTGCTAGTCAATGTTGGACCCAACCTAATGTGCACTTTTAATTACGATCAATGCTCATCATGAAGGAGACACTCATAGATATCAATTAGCATATAAGTGGTGTTAAATGAAATAAAGTTAAAAGATGGCATATCTTTGAGTAAAGCAGTTAATTACAAAATTAAAATTGTAATTGTATATATTTATTTCTTTATGTATATAAGAATGATTTATATATTTCATAAACTAAGCTGTTAATTATATTATTATTTAATGTCATGGTTATATCATATCTTAAAGAAAAGTAAAAGCATTTTTATTAGTCAATGAAATCACAACATCAGAAATAGAAATAAGAACATCACAAATGTTGTACGTAGCCAAAATTATATGTTGGCATCAAAATGTCAATCAATAGGTGTTGAAAGTATTTGTGAATCATTGCTGTAAGGGCTGCCAATAACTTATGTATATATTTTTTATTATCTACGAATAAATTAAGTTGTACTTTCTTTTTCAAATCAATAAAATATTCTTGTCATATTAACCAGTTTTGAAAAAGGTTTATGTGACATATTTTTGAAAATATTCATAGTTCAAAATACATTTGTGGAGATCATCATTGCTTTGGTTTTCTTTTTTATAATTTTACTGTACAATTCGTTGATTTTTTGATATGTCTAAAATTAAAAATATAAAGTTTTTGTTCTAATTTTCAATTAATAAATATAACAATTATTGATCTTTTTTAATATTGTTGTTTCACAACTATAAGGCTAAAGTGTTGTACTATAGTAGAACTTATATAATTTGTTCACTGGAAGCAAACATCTTAGGTTAGAATGGGCACTTTACAGTGTATTTAACGTTTAGTCTATCATTAAATGTAACATTACAAAAATAACAAAAGTTTTATCTATCCATAGAAAACAAAATTGATGGCACACGAGATTAACAATCCATAACAAGTACTATATTTGAAAAATATATTAAGTATAGTTTTTTTTATCTATTGGAAGAATTTACCGACTCTCTGCGTACAGTCGCAATAAATTTATATTTATAACAAATAAAAGCCAAAACACGCAAAATGTAACAAATAAGTGTAGAGTTTTAAAATTGTCTATAAAATGTCGTAATGCCGTTCAGTTTGTATCGAGAATGTTAGTATCGGCTAGTGTAAGCTCGGTCGAGGCTGCGCACGCGCAGGCGGAGGTCCCCGTACGGGGGCGGGGGCGCGGGGGTCGTATGTCAGCGCACGCGCGCCAGGCGCAGCTCGCGGTCCAGCTCCTGCAGCTGGCGGATGAACCCGTCGTTGGGGTGGATGTCGCGCCGCGAGCGCACCAGCGCCAGCGCCTCGGGCAGCGTCATGCCCCGCTTGATCATCAGGAAGGCGATCGCGCACGTCGCTGACCTGGACACGCCCATCATACAGTGCACTAGCACGCGACCTGTAACATTCACATACCTTTCCATTTCACTAATTCCTATTTTTTGTACATATGCTATAGCCGGCATATATAAGAGTAGATATATGTAAAGACCGTTCTCTACTTTCTGCCCAATTTCAAGACATTACGTATTTAGTGGCGAAATTCAACGTTCAGTGAAGCCTGTCGTGGTGCAGGGCCACAATCGTCTGACTGTAAACGCAATAGGTTGTGAGTTCGATACCCCCCGAGGAAATGAAATATTAAATTAGCATCCAGAATTCAGTGGAAAATGAATGATTAAGGATTAGAAAAGTATCTTAACACTAGGCCTACCTATCCCCCTCTGCCTACTCTTTTTTACCAAAGCGAATAAATTAAATAATTTATATCTTCGAGTTGGAATCGAACCCACGTACGCAGTCAGACGCTGTGTAGCTGCGCCACAACGTCTTTTTCTCATTCAAATCTCTTTATTACTAGTGTAATTGTACCATTGAACTTTGTTTTTTTTTTAGATTGTTTTTATTATTGTTTGTTAACTCGTTAAGGTCCATTTATTTTTCCTATATATAAGCTTATAGGGTTTCAATAATATTATGATTTTAAAATGATCCCAGTGACACCTATTATCATGTTTACTTCGAACTTTCGTAATTAGCTACTAATTTAGTAAACTAATTACATTCCAGATTCACTACTTGTAAAATATAAATTTTATAATGTTATATTATTAAAACGGTCTTATAATTGTTCAAAACATAATATTAATATTAAGCTCTACCCTACGTAGTCGTACAAAGCACGGTCGCATCGCGAGCCTTGACCTAAATCAGAATACATGCAAGGCACGCAAAAGCCATTTTATGCATGACACAGTTTTGTTATACATTAAAAATAAACTTAATCGTTGTGGCATTTGGGAAATTTGTTTGGATATATATTGCTATAGTTCCAAGTTTGATTTCCAGTCGTAAGGTTAATAATTATATTTACAAAGCGTAGCGTGACTCACCAAGCTAAATGTTTTGTAATCATTTTCACCTATGATGTGATAACACTCAATTTTCTCCATCAACTTTGCGATATGGGGCACACGTACGAGTACGTATAAAGATAAATTTAAATCGAATTTTAATATAGAAGTAAAAAATTACCTCCTCTAGAAATTCCCTCATCAATAAAATTGGCTGCGATATTAAAATATTTCGATATATCCGTAGTAGGAAGATCCATCAACTGGAAACCTCTGTAACGGATTCCTGGACAGTCCCGGTAGTAAAGATGGTCGGTATCGACTTGTGTGTAACGTTTACCTTCTGCCGTATTTAAAACATAGTTGATGCTCATACGACGGAGGAACGCTTTGTCTTTTGCGGCAACCCTATGCGGAACAATTGATATTAGATATATTCTACTCTTTAACTAAACTTATCAACATATACAAATAAGTGTAATTACAATAAAATTTGTCAACAGTCAGCAAATAAATATATAATAAATAAATAATACAATATTTTAAATCGCCTTTGAAAACCAAACAAGTTTGCCTCAAAATCGACAATAGACAATTTTGTGTTGTTCAAACTGTCTCCTTCAGTGAAAATGTTTTCAGTTATGTGCAATTATGTACTTTAAAATATATATAAATAAAAAAAATATTAAATTAGTATTTATTATATATTTTTTGAGCCTAATAATATAATTGTTATAACTTTTCTTATTCAAAATATTTATTTGCATTTGTATTATTTTGACAAATACAGCATCACTACATTAACATTATCTACTTAGTAATTTATTAGAATTAAAAAAAAATATAAGCATCTATTCTATTAATCTATTTTTTTTATATAATATATAAACATAATTATGCAGTCATGACACATTAGGGAAGTCTGAAAGCATCTCGATTTTTGTCTGCTTATAAAGTATTATAATTTCTCCCTCCTGTAAGAGGCCAAAGTGCTGTGATGAGTGCCGCTACACTTAATGTCATGAAAAGTGGGAAATGTTGTGTTGGTTCTAGGGAACACTAGGTTCCTTCTGCGTACCCTACAGGATACAGCTTGAAGTTAAAAAAAAAACATAAGAAAAACTTACGCATCTCCAACAAACAGTCCAGGATAAACTTCATTCATATCGGGAGTGGGACTGTAGGTGACCCCAACACTAGTGTAAGGTCGGGAGCGGAAAGACGACAGTGAGCTAAGCACTGAAGACTGTGGTGACCCATAACTCTGCACATTACATTGATTTTTAATACATGCACACATAATTTGACCCATGTCAATTAGTAAAATCAGTCAGTGTAAAATAAAATGCTTTACATGTTATTGTGTTTAGTTCAATTGTTTATAATATTATTATCACTACCACAGTATGTAATTAGTGTACCACAGGAAATATACATGTAATGATAATATTATATGCAAACATCTATTAAGCTTATTGGACATTGAAATCATTTTTATATTCATAAACCTTCATCCTTTTACATATTTAACATATATAAAAAATTGCTTGAGATAGCAAAATAATCAAAATGTTTAAGCTTAACTATAACATTTTATTATAATTAAGCAAATAATAAGCCATTATATAATTATATAATAGATCACAGCACACTTGCAAACAACTTCAATAAAAAAAAATTTTATTATTTTCCCTGAAGTTTATAATTACTAAAATTATGTACAGCTTTATCAAGAAAATGGTGGGAAGTTAAAAAATAAATACCATTAAAGTCCTTACGTAGGGGTCTACTCGTTGTTCTTTAGCCGCAGAGTATGAATGATATCTTGGATAAAGTGTATACTGCCAATAAATGATATTAGTTGCAATGAAAAGCCTATTATGTAATTACAGTAAATAATTTAATACTAGTAAAGCTTTTCAGATTATTTTAAAAAAGTCACTAATAAAGAATACATTTACAAATTTTAATTATAGCAAAACAAATTTACATTATAATATGTTCAGTTTTTTATTTCATATAATGTAGCAAAATTTTTTTATAAGATGTGTGTGAGATGTTAAATAATGAGTAATGTGATAGTACATTTATACTAGACAATAAAGAAATAAAAATAATTAATTCTTGTATGTGTAATTAAATTGTATATGTATAAGGTCATTTTTAAAATAATTTTAAGGTGCAATTTTATAAACAGAAATAATCAATATCAAAGTTTACAATGTATGAAATAGTAATAATTTAAGGGCAGTTGGATAAAAATCAGTAATGGATTTAAAACGTATATGCAGCTGACTGCATAAACTGATATTTGAAAAAAACGATACTAGAGTATTATATTACGTCTCAGAAAGACGATATGCTTCCTTTAAATGGACCACACTGGTAACCTTGAATGAATGACTATTATGATTCAAAAATAGCCACAGGCAGATAGGTAAATTTTACTTATAAGTTACTTTTAAAATATTCTTACACCTCAAATGTTTTACAATACAAGTCAATGTTCAATCAAAACAGTTATAAATAGAAAAATATTTCATTTTACTTACAGAATCCCTGTAGTTCATTTTAATAAATCTGTCAACACAGTGTACGTTCAAATGATAATTAAATTATTACGCAAGTAATGTACAACGTAATTGCAATAAATTTAATATTTTACGCAATTAGACGTAAAAGCCTGACCAAAGATGAATGACGGTACACAACAATGAACTGATTTTAGCAATATGAAATGTAAACGTATAAAAGTCGGTAATCTGTAATTCAGTGTGGCTGTCACAACTGCCAAAATAAAATGACAATTATTAAAATAAAGTCAAACTATCAGCACAGAGTAACAATAAATTCTTCAAATTAGAATAGTTCGGTACGATGTTATATTTTTTTATAATTGCATTAAAATTAAATAATGAAATATGAATAGACTTATCAATAACAAAGTTATTCTCATGTTTCATTTTTAAATGCACAGAAATACAATATACGATGAGATTTTTTGGTTATCTATTATTGGTATTATTGTTAAGTTTCTCAATAAGAGAAACAGTCTGAAATTAGTCATGAAATTGTTTCAATTAATTAATAATTGAAACAATTCCATGAATTATTAATCTGGCTAAAGAGTTTCATTTATTTTTATTATTGTTCAATCAATTTACGCGTAGTTTACAAATAAACAATTACTATTATATATTTAATTTAAGAAATTAAAAACAATATCAGATCAACAGCAACATTTTTCGATTTTAAGTTACGTTTAAGTTAATGTTGCTATAGTTTTGTCATTGATACAACAGTAACAAATAGATTAGATGTTCCTAAAAATCTTCTTTAGCTATCCGAGTCCGAGAATGTGAACTTAGATGTATGTTGGGGGTAATAATTTAAAAATTCAGATCTAAAATTTCATTTCTTGACAGTACTAAATAAATGTATTTTTTAATGGAAAAAGACAAGGCAAACGAGTCACCTGATGGTAAGTGATCACCGCCGACCACGACCCTGTGTAACATTTCTCCTACGAAAATAAGTAAATTCTAATTAAATAAGATTGTCGTTTCTATCCCAACTGGATAAATTGATTTAAATTATTTTTATATCTTCTCTCTGGTAGGTAAAGTGCAGCATTGAAGTCCATCACTAGTGTCGGGTAATGTCACAAATTCAAGATGATATCGTAGAACGGAGTATTTCGACACTGTGTTCTCAGTGTCTTCTCTGGTATATGCGGAATATATAGCGTGGGCATGAAAAAGAATCACAATTTTGTATAAAACATGGACAGTGATATTCAATTTTAAATCATACAGAAACTCAACACCAGAGAAATCAGAATCGGGTTGAGCGGAGATCATGAACATCAGCGACAGAATGGATTTTGAGTCTAACTAGGAAGGTTTTTATTAATATAAAAACACTTTTTACCGTGTAGTAAATGTAAAACCTCTATTATTTGATACTTCAATATTAATTGTTTTTGTATTTGAAATTCGAAACATTATAAAATGTAACAGAACATTTTAGGAATGTTTCTATTAACCCCATTTAATGGCAATCATAACATTACTTATATAGATTTATTGTAATATTCTATGAACTCACTAGGACAATAAATCTTTAACAACAAAAATTTGATTTTCATTATAAACAATTCATAAACCTAAAACTATTCAAACTTTGGTATGCTAATACTATAAAACTTTAAGAATAGTTTTATCTGTGGTCAACACAGAAATGTAAGAATAAAGTTCTGACTGACTGTTTAGTTGACAATTTAATATGAATAAACTATTTGTAAAACTATTGTTTTATTATATTAGTGAATAGTTATAAGTATAAATAATAGTTTAGGTAGCTTGAGGTATTCTGTATGTAAATATTTTTTTATGACGAAGATGGATGAGAAGGAGGAGTTGCATCTAACCTCACAAGAGTTACAAGTTTTATCGGAACTTGACAGGTGAGCGTAACAAACAATTTATTATTGTGTTATTTTTCTTATATAAAAATTTAACAAATACATCAATATTAATGATAAGCAGAATAAAACATACTTCTTTGAGTTCGTAAAAATAATATTTTACATCCCATTTTATCGTATACATATATTATTTAAGCTTAATTAACAAAAAATTAAATATATTGTACATACAAAAAAATGTAAATAAAAAAAGTGTAATGTAATATTTGTTTAATAAATTCCAGTCGCCAGTTTGGCTTTCTAAAGCTTCGCGGTACTGAGCATGGAAGAACTCGTGCCTTGGTCCTCAAAGCAGTTAAATATTTGGAAGGCATGCTGGTACAAGTTAAGGTTAGTTTAAAATTTTATTGATTATTTGTTTTATATATTATTGGTTGACACTGTCACAGTGAATGACATTGTGCCTGTACATGCAGTGGGTTTGATTGCTTTGAATGAAAGAATTATAGGAACATATTTAATTTTACTGATTTGGCAAGCCAAATATTGGCATTGTATTATTGGCATACAATAGTAGATCTCACCTATTCACACTCTGCTTTATGTACAAAAAATTTGAAGCTTAAAAAAATATAATTTACATATTTTATTAATATGTGAAACCATAGTGGCCTAATGGAGTGATAGAACTGTAACCACGATGGTTATGAGTATGATCCCAACATTTGGTTTCTCAAATTCAGGTAGATTTTTTAACTTTTACCCTGTTTTCCATATTCTATATATGGGTATATAGAATATGAGAAAACAGGGTAAAATTACAAAAGTTTTTTTATCTTCATACTTAATCTACATTATACCAAGTTGGAAACTAATAATATGTCATTTTAACTTTGCCTACTTAGAGGCATTGTGTTTATAATATCAATATTAACTGTGTTTTATTTTAAAATTATATTTAGGAATTCTCAGTGGTGTCAGAGTGAAAAAAAATCTTATAATTCTGATTTTGTATTAAATAATTATATTAATAGAATGTATGTTTTAGGAAGAGGAAAGAGCTTGTTCTCCTGGAGCCAGAAGAGACATCTGCATTGATCCTAAAACATACTGTAAATTAGGACATTTTCATTTACTCCTCGAAGATTATGCAAAAGGTAATTATTACATATTTTTTTTATTTTCAAACTGTATCCTGAATATGGTGTGGCAGGCAGAGGTCCTACTGTCAAGATACTCCAGTCTCCATTTTCTATCTAATTTTTGAGGCATTCATGTTGAGTAGCAAATATCAATGTTGTCCTCTCTCTTTTTACCAGAGTAAGAAATTGAACATAATTAATTTCCTGAGTTGAGAATCAAACCCACGTCTATTGTATTTATAATCAGATGCTGTGCTTTCACAGCTAATAATACATATCAAATAAAAATAAGAAAAGATAGTCTGATGCATAAAATACAAATAAAATTTTTAGATGTCATACAATCTCTCCCATACATTTATATATTTTAGCAAATTTTATAAATTTACCTATTTCATATTAAATTCGTAAAAATCGGTCTAAAGTTTGTAGTGGGTTTTCTACTCTGGGGAAATTAATAATTTTATTTTTCCTCTTTGGTAAGTCAAACAGCAACAATAAGTTCACAACATGGATAATTGAGCTGAATCGTCTTGTTGTTTTTCCTGCTACGTGTGAAGTAGTGTGAAAATGACTAAAAAATATTATAATTTTCACTACAAACTTGAGTAGCAAGTACGTCAAAATCCTAATCAAAGTGACAATTATGTACTTAATTTTTCTATTTTCATAGAAAATCTTCAATACTACTTTAGTTACAATTTCTTTGCAGTATTCTCCAATACTGGAAAGAAATTGTAAATAAAGTATTTTTAAACAATTGTATTTGAAAAACACATTTTGTTTCAGCAATGTCTGCTTATCAGAAATTCTATGCCTTGGAACAGGACAATTGGAAAGATCCTCTTTTCCTGTATGGATTGGGCCTCTGCTATTATCACTACAATGCTTTTGATTGGTAAATACTTTTAATTTATTATTAAATTTTTATATAAATTTAATAGAAAACTGTATAATAAACAAAGACCAAGAGCACAAGGAGAACTGCCTTCTGAGCCGATGTATCTTCATTTGATAATTTAAAAGTGCCTAAAAAG
Organism: Heliconius hewitsoni; assembly: GCA_018230445.1. NCBI lineage: Eukaryota > Metazoa > Arthropoda > Insecta > Lepidoptera > Nymphalidae > Heliconius > Heliconius hewitsoni. The sequence goes on along the minus strand of DWAN01000292.1, from coordinate 14,592 downwards.
TATATTTCAATAAAGAATATTTTTTATTAGAATTTTTGATACCCTGAGTGGAAATATCATACATATATAAATTGTTTTGACGTCTCCGCTTTGATTAAACAAAAATACAATGTAGAGTTCTAGCACTACCATATCTATTTACTTCTGGCCTTTATAAATACAAATAATTTTCCATGAAAATATTCCTTTAATACAAACACTTTTACTATATATTGGGATAATTAAAATTTCATATTACTTTGCATCATGTTTAAGTCTTGTCATGTACTGCTAAATAAAACTATAACACACAGCATAAATCACAAAACTTATCATTTTAATATATATACGAAATATAAATTAACTTTACTTAAACAAAAGATTTTAGTTTCAAGCACGCAGCAGAGTAGGTATACCTATACCATACCTGAACCTATACCATATTTACAGAGCTGTGAGATAAAAGGTAAACAAATTAAAAATATATATATTTTATAGATGATGGAGTTACTATATTAAGTAAAAAACAATATATGAACTAATTGAAGTTATATGATGATAGCATTGTAAATAATATTAAATAAGAATTAGATAAAAATCGTTTTCATATTTATCAGGCATTGTAAAACTGTAACTTAGAAGCTGAAATGTCTTCATTTACCCCATTTTTTGGTATCATTAATTATTTTCTTAATTTTTAATAGTATTTTTTTAAAATTAAGTGCACTTTGTGCCCCTGCGCCACAACTGGCGCAGGGGCACAAAGTGTGCCTGTAAAACCGATTGGTTGTGGGTTCGATCCCCACTTAAGGAGATGAAATATTTATTTATATTTCCATTGCCACTCAACACGCAATGTCTTCAGATTTTGGCAGAAAGTGGGGAACGGAGTTACTTAACACTAGGTTTCCTCTGCTTACCCTGGTGTATGCGGGATACAGCGTGAAGCTGATCGATTATTAACATTTAAAAACTCGACATGTAAAAACACAAAAAAGCCAACTTGTTTTCTAACTTGAGGCGCATTTTAATACTATAAAAATAAACTACTATTATAGAAATACTATTGTAAAAAATTTACATTAACATGTGATGTTTTGCCATCAGCTAAATTATATCCCCTATTTTTTCTATCAGTCATACGGTTGATAAGAGAACACTGTTTCCAGATATTTTCATTGAATTTTTGTGATTCCATGTTACTTTTGTTGTTTTATTAAGTTTCTTGTCTTAAGTGTAAAATTATTTTCTAATTATTTTGTGATATAGAAATTTTCATATTTTGATCATGAATAAATGAGAAAAAGTATCAATATTTATTTGTTCACATTTTGTATCATGCCTAAATAAATACACTATAGTATAAAGGCACTCTGCCCCCATTAAGATACTTCCGTTCCTCAATTTTCACAAAATTCTCTCTCACAGAACACAATGTCGCGTCTCGTTAGCAAAAAAAAAATCAAAAGCAAAAAAAAAGATATAATATTTTAGTTTTAATGATAAAATGAGATTAATGATTGAGATATTGCAAAATTTTTTAATTTAGTTTTTTGTTATTTTTTCATCATGCTATAGAATCAGGATGGTTGACTAAAATATTATTATTCATTGAACATTTTAATGCCTTAACTTCTTTATTAAAAGAGTTCGTTTGATATTAGTATTTTAAATCCATGTAATTTTATTTTTGATTGTGAACTAATAATTTCATTACACATTTTGGGTCTTTGATAAATTTGTAATTTCCAATACTACTCTAGTGGCATAAAAATTTCTATCAAAAGGTAGTCTTTTCAAATGTAACAAGGATTTTTTTTTCTGTCTCCTTTTATTTATAGGACGTTTTTAAATACGCCCAGTATTTAAATTGTTTTTGGTACATTATTTTGAGAAAACATCAGGTCACAAAAAATTAACATTCATTCACCTTCTTTGTCACGCAATTAACAAAACACTACAATATTCAGGCGGCGCCATGCTATAGATTTACAACAGAAAATATAAAAATGCCAATAATCGGTTGAAATTTTTCAATGATTTTGGTAAAATTTCGGATTTCTGTAAATCATCTTCCCCTATATCAGGGGTTCCCCGGCTTTTCTTAATCAAAGACCACTCTTATATCATTCTTGGTAGCAGGGACCACTATACATGTAGGTATAATAAAATAATTGTGATAAGTAAACAGAAACTTCGCCTCACCATCTCAATTGGTGTATAAATCTGCCGATAACTTACGTAAAACAATCTTCTATATAACCATAAATAAATAAGATACAAATATCTATCACTATACTTTTTGTGTTTTTTAAATTAATTTTATGTCCTTAGTAATGTTTTGAAAAATATTAAATTCATTTTTTGGTTTTTTAGGGATGTACATAATGAAATTATCAAGTATTACTTTTTCTAATTAATTAATTTAATTTATTACTAATTTATATCCTTTCCTAATGAACCTTTCATATTACTTTTAAAAATAATTAAAAATAGAATATTTGTCAAACTTACGCAGAGTTTTTAAAATGTGTATTATTTTTTATATATCATAATAAATATTAATCATGATTCAAATAATAACAAGAATTATTTCGCATTTATTACCTAGCAGCAGCAATTTACGTTAAATGAAACTGTTATAAAACAAAACATGAACTAAAAATATTATTTCCAATGCAAACTAAGTATACTAGACTTATCTCAGTCAACTTAGTTCTAAAATAAATAAAGTAGATTCCTTCTATTTAAAGCACCGGATGGATTGGTACGTCGAACATATTATTTCGAGGACCCAAAAAAAGGATGTCGTGTAGATGTCGGGGCTCGAGCGAGACTACGCGGACGCGATAATGTTCGTACTTGGTACTTGGTGAATTCGTGATTCACCGGAGTCGGACGTAGGGCCCGCGTGGGGGGGCGGGGCGCCGCTAGGGCGCGGGGGGCGGTGCACGCTGCAGCGCGAGGTCGTCGCTCGCTCGCGCCGCGGACCGCCAGTCAGCCAGCCAGTCGGGAGCGGGATGCGGTGACGTAAACTGCACTGGCGCGGGCCGCAAACGTAGTGTAGGACGGGACGTGTCGTAGTCGTGTTTTTATTTACCGAGTGCGTGCCTTCTTACCACCCTGAGTGACAGTGCTTGTGCTGATACGTCCGACGACCTCCCCGCTCTTCACTACGTGGGCCGCTGCGGCCATAACGATTCGTCCGCCCTGGATCCGAGGATCCCCGAAATGGTAAGTACGGTCGTAGCTCCCGAGCGCGTTTGTTTACGTCGGCCCTCGTGCCGCTTTTCTCTTTCTCTCTACCTGCCGCCCGTATCCCTACGTCGCGTTCGCACGCGATTTATTCTATTTTGTTTTGTTACCGAAATGTAGACACCTACGTCGGGGCTCCGGAGCTGGTCCCGACGTGAGGTCATGTTTTTGTTTGTGTGCATGGTTCGTGTATTTTTTGTAGTATTTTCGCAGGTAGACGAGCGATTCCCTAATTTTAGATCCAGTTGCGAAAATGATAGGAGCAAAAGCGCAAGGGGGGTGGCTAATTTGCGAGGGCGAGCTGTGCGTGTGTGGCTGTGCTGTGCGCATCTAGTAAATAACAACCAGCCCGCTTCGCATAAAATGTAGGTCGGTGAAGTGTGGTCGTTAGTTGCAAGTGGCAACACTGCCGCACGCGACGTCGAGCCTCAGCTCTCCCTATTCTAGTCACTCACTGCAACGTTAATGCATCCGCTTCGTGCTTCATTGTAAACCAACACACGTCGATGGGTAGGTATTATGTTGCCATGCATATTATTAACCTTTACTTATTTAACGGTAGTTTAACTACAATGAAATATATATTAATTTAAAAAAATAGGTATATTAGTGGGTCACACACAATAAAAGATATAAAATGTCATGTAAAAAAAAATTAGACAATGATAACACGACATATTTGGACACTTAGTACTAGTACTACTTAATCGAGTAGAGCAATGAATGGTGTCATAATTGTTACGTACTACATGTTCAGGAAAGTGACTCATGTATTATTATTATTATAGTCAGTAGTTTCGCGCACTTTTGTCAGCACGTCATTGGTTACTGAACCGGTAGTGCCGGTAGTGCCAGTGCGATGGTATGATCTGAAATTTAATGAGATACTCAAATGAGATACATTTTATTTAGTTACATATTTGAATCTCTGGAGTAACCTATTATGGATTCAACATGTTTGGAAGAGTTACTTTAGGTTGATATTTGATGATTGACTAGAATGTAGATACTTTATAAAAAATATCTATTTCCGTCAAATATTGTATATTGAGATTATTTTATTATGTTGACTAGAATGTTACTTATGAAATTTAAATTATAAGCTTTAAATTGTTTATTAATATTGTACACAAAGTATTACAAACTTGACCTCGGGATTGCGTTACACGTATAATTGATATCCATTACATAACATGCGTATCTTTCGTATCACACATTCTATCTCCGGATCAACTTATTGTAATCGTGAACTATGCCAATGGCTATAACCACTTGTATTTCTTCATACATTTTCTAAACTTTTTCAAGAACGGTAAAAAATGATTTCCAAGTTTGACTTACAACTTGAACGCGTCAATAGTTAGAAAAAACTTCAGGTCAACATTTAAATTTCGAATTTTTTATTCCACATTCACCATAAACGCGGTGAATAGTAGAATAATTGGGTTTATTTATTATTCAACGAAGTTAACATTCATAAAATTCATAGTAACAGAGGATTAACATTTTCCCGTGAATCGACTCTACCAGAAAACGTATTTAGATATTTCGAGGAAATGTAAACATTATGGGCGATATTACTATTCAAGGTGTGTCGTCCGCGAGTTACTTCTAGTAATTGTCTTTTATTTACGTCAGAAACGGGACGTCCTATCGTATTGCGTAACTGGTTTAGCATTTGCAAGTCAGCTGCTGGTGATCGTAATGATGTATAAGCCGTTGTGTGGATTGTGCGTTAGTAATGAACGTTATAGTAAATATGCAGCTTGCGGTCAGCACGTGCCAGGCAGGTGTATGCCAGCTGCCAAAGCACCTGTTACCACATCAGCTGCTTCTCGCTAAGATTCTAACACTAATGACACTTCTTGCCGAGTTCACGACACCATAATCTGCCTTATACGCTTCGAATGATATGGATTTATTTTATTTAATTAATTAATAAATAAAAAGGAACTATAAATTTACGGCTTAAATTATGTTGTCGTCTTTTCAATGTTTTTGTTGTAGCATAGTAGTTCTACGTAATATTGTATAATATCTATTCATAAATATCAAGTGTCGCTCATAGTAACAGCCTTATTAGATTAGATACTCGTACTTCCAACACAAGTATACCAAACAAGTTGATATTGATATTTTAAATAATTCTTCATATCATTCTAATGCAAAACAATGTAAGGCCCGTATTTATTAATCGCTCTCAAGTCTGAGATCTATCTTGAGATGCTGTTTTCATTCATACTTATATACAATAGGTAATTCGTAAGTTTATAATTATGCGAACTGCAATCACAATTCACATATTGTAAAATGTCTGGTCTCATCTTCATTATTATACATTTACTTGCTTCTCGGAGAAGCGGTCTTGTGTCAAAAAGCTAAAATGACGTTTTTGTGTTGTTTTCGCGAACTGCCTGTTTTACGACAACCGGTTATTTACGCCGCCCTCGACGCGTGCCGTGTTCTTTTTATGCGGGTGTGCAATTAACTCACAGATGCAATGGCACTGACCTTGCACCATTTACCTTTTTAAAATTATTTCATTTTATCCACTTATTACGTAAAAACGATAAATGATGTTTCACTTACATTTACTTTGGCATTTTAAATTTTAATATGACAAAAACGTGTATGTGCGTCTCATTTACAAGTTAATGTTGTACTTTCATATTATTTTGTTAAGTGTATATTATGAGTGAACATTATAGATTACATCACACGACGTTGATAGTTTATACGTATGTATATACGAGCTTGTGGGAACGGTTCCACTACACGCGCATGGTAACAAAATAGCGGGTCTAACCGGATTCTTCGTCAATTTGGGCATAGATAATAGAAGTCAGGTTAAGTTGTCTTTCATGTAAATAAGTATATATTATGTTCGGAGTGTTCCCAGTGCGTTGAACGTATTAGGCGCGGTCCTCGACCCTACCCAAAGAGTGCATCTAAGTTAAGCAAGATGTGCGGAGGGGGAGGAGGAGGGAGGGCTCACTACTTTGCCCCCCTCTCCTCCCAGCGTGCGCCGCGTCACGTACGCACGGGCCCTTCGCTGGTACATGCAGGGTAGTGACAGCGAAGGGCAGCGCGCGCAACGCTCTGCTTCTATCGAATTTGTGGGCGAAGGGAGGACGCTTTATAAGCTATGCGATCTCCCTCCCCATACCATCTTCGCCCTTTATCCCGATTTTGGTGCCTTGCGTCCCGTCGCCGTGCCACTCACCCCTCGTTGGGGAGGTGACTTTTTGTATTATCGGGCCGAAATCGTTATATTTTCTAATAGAAATAGGTCAGACAATTTAAAATGTGAAACAGGATCGTGTCGCGATGATAGCCGGTCGCGGTCGTCGACACTAACGGATCACTATTTATACCTGCGTTAGTGCACCGGAACTCGCCCGCTGCACTCGATGCAACCGTCTTGTCTCTGTCAATGACCCCCTAAGCATTTAAACATTGATTTCCTGGATTGCATATTGCACCAATTGTAATATATATTTCAACTTTAAAATATATTGTTTTTAGAGTAGATACATAATCAATTTTATTTTATTTCGAGTGATACACTACTCCTAAGTAATGAACCTTTTTGGTTTGTATTACAAGAGTATAATGTAGCAATGATTTCGTGACTGTTTATGCCCTTCGTTCGCGTATTGCGTCAAACGCCTACACGACGAGTAGGGCAGTCACCTACGTACCTAAAACATGAACTGTGTCAAGCAGCTGCCCTAGTTTTTATGCTATCTATAACAACTCTTGTTTATTTTACGAAAGATAGGCCAAGATATGTTTATAAAGCGCCAACTCACAATTCAATGCCATCTTATCATGCATTTATAATATTTTTGTTTATTAATTAAAGTTTGTGTCATAAGTGCTAAAACATTTCGTTAATCATTTTCTGCCTAATTTTGGAGGCATTGCTTGTTGAGTGGCATAACCGCGCTTTTCCTCTACATTAGTGCGAGGAAATAAAAATCAAAACTAAATTAAATCAGCTTCACGCTGTATCCCGCACACGGGGTAGGCAGAGGGAACCTAGTGTTAAGCCACTTCGTTACCCACTTTCCGCCGAGCTCTGGAGGCATTGCGTGTTGAGTGGCGGAAGTCAACGCCGCGTTTTGCCTCGACACTGGTAAGAAAAAAATGAACATATAAATGTAAATAAATATTTCATTGCCTCGAGAGGGGATAGAACCCACAACCCGTTGATTTTACAGTGCCACTTTTAGGGGCACAACCCCTGCGCCACAGCTGGCCATAAATGAAATTTGTATTTTCAAAAAGTAGATTCCAAATGTCTTGAAAATTAATTTAACGTAACGTAAAAAAATATAAGGGAGTACCTAGTAATTACATCATAGCTTACAGTCGTCTAGATCAGATGTAGTATATACAGTTGAACACGAGCAAGTGGCGAGCGATGGCCGCTAAGGAATTTCCGCGAAAAAAGCTGCACGTCACACGCGTCACCAACACTACGTCACAGTACAAGGCCGAGCTCACTGTTTCACAGGATTAAATAACTAATGAGTATGTCTTATTAGTTATTTAATGTAAATTTTTTCTAAAAAAAAATATCCAGCAATACAATAATTGAGAATTTAAATAATATAAAAATACATTATTTATATCAAAATATAACAATATATTATATTATTTTTAAATAAGGATGTTTAAACCAGTAAGCTCTAATTGTCATTTTACGTGACATGTATTTCTAATAATTTAGTATAATAAAACTTGAAGATTTTGGCAAACAGCTGGCAAAAATACGAGTACCTACAATAATTCGATTTTGTCACGTTTATCGAATTATCAGATATGACGTGTAAATTAAACAAGACAATGGTAGCATTTTTCTGGCATTTCCCAATGCTTTTGGCTTTTCTGAATCCGTTGGATAATTCTAAGAATGTTAATCTATTAGTCATATAGGTTATTCTCGTTTTCCTGCAAGCGTAACTTTTTAATGACTCAGTAGTATTGTGGCATGTAACGGATTCTACGTAATTCACATTCTTTTAATAAATAGTATCAAATGATTTCTCACGGATGTAGAACTGTACTGATGTAGTTTCCATCATCTACAATAGGCATTAGAAAGCGACTGGTGACCGCAAACCGTCGCTGTGGAAGGGCTCCACACTGTATACAAAATCTTACGAAATAGTATTACGTCACTGGTAACCATGCTGGTAACTCTACATCCCATGGCCCTTTGTATTGCCCAAAAATATGCATACTTCAAAACGCAGTAATACTCACGTATGCGCTAGTGCCGTGGCCATTGTTTGATATAAAATCTATGACATTGATGGCTTTAAAATTTCTCATAGAGGGTTCAACCCTTCTAAATTGCAATATTAGGGATGGGGCAGGCTTTTAGTTCTACTGGATAAAAATAGGTATTGGACTTGTTACGACACTTGTATGTTGTGAATTGTTAGGGAACTTCTCAAGGGCACTCCGACGTTTGTAATGTAATAATAGCACAGACTGTTCAGCTTTTTTGTGACAGGGGGTAACTCAGTTTTGCATAATCCAATGCGTGTTCTGGAGAACGTTTACAAGCTTTAAAATCGAAGTTTAGGTAGCGCCTTATCATTTTATAAAATATTATTCTAATTTTATCTACATATGTGATAATTATTACATAAAATAATTCTGATGTGCAAATTATGGTCATCTTTCTTCGTGTCATAGACAACTTGTTCAGTTTGTTTATTAATTAGATCCTTGTTGTTAATAGCCATTAGTGGACGATAACAACCGTCTCAATGTAGAAAATAATAACTATATTAGTAAGTAGTAATAAGAAGTATTAATATTCAAAAAAATATATTCCTTTATAATATTTAACGTTTTATGTAGATACTCAATGTATTCTTATATCTTGTGTGCATTTGTAGCATTCTAAAATGCAGTAACGATGAGCAAGTTGCTTCCTTATTACACGACCTCGATTTCATTTATACTTTGCGTCTTGTATACGGAATGCGCAATAATTGTTCCAGTAGCTTGTAAACTTCAAAGAAATCATATGAACCAAACAAAATTTTTACCATTTTTAAAGCATCGCCAATATACGTTAGTGTAACTTTAAAAATATATGGTAAACTGAAGAAATAAATCGCGTATTGCAAAAAAATAAAAAATAACGTATTATAAACAAACACATAGATAGATAAATTTCAAATAATTTATGATGTCCAAATCATTCGAAATTTACATAGATGTGATAATGTAAAGAAAAGATAAAGAAAACTCAATAGGTAAACCAATATTGATATAATTAATTCAACTAACTAAAAGTAATTTACAATCAAACGCTATGCGCCCTTGCCTTTGATCTCTCCTTTTCTTATAACTGTTAATATTCCAGAAATGCGCGAAATAAATATTCTATAGTCGGCAATGTTATGGCTATATAGCTATTTACAACAGGTCCAAAGTACCGTAACTATGGCCTCTACGTGCTTGGCTGCAGTTCTCGGTGACTTTAAACCGGATAAACGGCTTATTTCTAACATTTTATTACTAAGTTCCTTGTTTGTAATTGAATTTAACAATTTCAAATAATAAATAGATAGTTATTAGAAATTTTGGGCTTCTAATGAGTATTTAAAAAGCTAAATTGTCTATTCGCCAGCTAGCCAAATTTTTTTTGTCTATTTATGTATCAGAATAAACATCACAAGTGGGTCATGGAAAGATAATATTCCATGCATTTCGTAGGTTATCGAAATATAAATATAATTCCAATATAAACAACATCAAACGTTATATTAGAATTAGCCGATTCTGGCAGCAATATAGGGAAATAGAAGCAACAGTCGACCATAGCGTGTAGGCGTATTAGTGGTAGTTATCGAATGGATGTAGGTCAACTGGTATGACGGCAGCGATAAACGAGCCCTCGACTGTTCATTATCAATATGTGCAATACGCGTTAGCTGAATACACTCCGAATTCAATCATTTGCTTGTATCAGAACTTGCGCACTTGTATGTACTTCTTTATTACAGAGAATCGTTGACGTAATCAAATGAAACCTGTATTAGGAAAGAAGGACCGAAATAATCCGTAAATAACTTCATAATTAATTAAGAAGCTACAAAAGTTCAAAAGTAAGAAGAGAAAATATAAAATGTAATGTAACATAGAACTAAATTAGCATACGGCTGTGTAAATGTTTCTTTGTGTAAATGCAGCTGCATTCTGTTGCCGTGGCACCAAGGCCGTGATGCAATGTACGCTAGGTGAATTATAGGTAGACGTTCAGTGCATCGTGTGATTGCATCACGATGCACTTGGATGCGGACATTAGACAGTAGAGCGATGTTTTCTTATATACTTTTAATATATATATTTTTAATAACTATTTTGTTTATAAAAATACGTAATCATAATAATGTTAGCTAACATCTCAGTTTTGCGACCTACGACTGTAAGTGCTTGGTCAGGCTTTAGCCTTGTGCCACCGTGTTAATGGGGAAGTGGGTTATTGTAACAATTAAGTAACAACTTCCCCTCCGCAGTGAGATGCGGCGCTGTGGGAAAGTCTCGAGTGTCCGCGGTGGCCCAGCAGTCGTGTAGCGGGATCACGTGCCGCGCATGGGGCGCACCCAGCGACAGCTACGTTACTCGTGTTATGTAAAGTGAATGCGCGGTGCGATACTATGACGACTAGCAATTGAACTCTATAAATAGCGGTCGATCCGTCCTTGAGCTGCCGCGAGTGCTTTAAACTAGGTCAGGCCGAACTGCCTCATGGCGTTGCCCTCCTCCCTCTCTCTCCTCCCCGCGCCGCCTCGCCCTCACCTTCCACTCCTCGCGTCTCCTCATCTATTGCTTGATAGATATTAAATTGTCGCATTCCGCACGCATGTACGCATTATATACAAATTTCACCTTTCTATTATTTGGTAAATTGATAAACTAAATAGAGTCAGCTGATGCCGTGATTTTATTAGTTTTTTTTCTCATTCATCCACTATGTTGTATTGAGCTGGCCAGATGTTCGTTCATTGTGGTACAATGTTGTTTTTTATGTAAGCTGGTTTATAATATTTTTTATGTGTATTATATAAGCTCTGAATACATTTTGTTGTTGTCGCTACCTGCTTGCATTGATAACAATGCTGGCGCAGGTAGGCAGATTAAAATAATGCTCCCTCTCCCTCGGATCGTTTTATCGTTATTATTATACGTATGGTACTTTGTTACTGGAAGTATATTTTATATTTATTGGATCAAATTCGATTTTTTATTAAACTTCAAGACATTTTTAAAATCTATTTTTATTCATATTGATTTGGACCAAATACTTTTCGATCATTGATTTTTAGGTTTGAATTAGGTTGCACCTATCTATTATCAATATACATTTATACGATTATAATGCATTCATTTAATTATTATTTTAAATATTCTGTATCTGTTGCATTATTGACGAACGTGACAGTCGTCGTACATGATGGCTCACTGAAGAATGATGAATGCGAATGTCGAGTGCACTCGTATGTATAATGTAGGTATGTCGAGCAGCGCCGCGGGCGACCCAGTGGGAGAAAGCTTTCTTCAGGCCGCCACAACCTCTGTGTGCGTAATCGACATTTAATTTGAGTGTTCTGCATCGAAGTGAACACCGCACGCCACCTGTCAAGCTCCTTTGTCTCGGCACGCAAATGTCGGCGGAGGTCATCTAAATAAAGGCGCTGTACGTCCGATTTGGGACGCGATCGCTGTCTAGACGTTGCGTTGCATCGTCCGATCGATTGCACGAACGAACCTCAGACGGTCGTCGACCCCGCGGCGCATCGGTGACGTTCCGCTCCCGTGGTTACGGATGTTACGGGCGTTACGGACGTTACGGACGTTACGGACGTCTCGATTCATACTTGTAACGACGAACTCGGACAACATTCCGAAAGAGTCGCTGGTGTTTGTTACTGTGCTAGGTTACTGTACACTGTACACCACATTACATCTTTTATACAAAACACGTATAGTGAAATAGCTAACATTGTCTGAAAATGTTACGTTACGGTTGCGTTGACCGGTTACATACTTATGTTATTAAGTTGAAATACAATCCCGAGAATTCCCAAATGTTTGAAATACAATCTCCGTAAAAGAATGGTTCATATTTCAATGTGGTTCTACTGCATTAAAAATACCCATATACATATAAAGCATCGGGAAAAAACATAGTTTTAGTGTTGTCAAACTCTAACTTTGTTTTTATTTAACGCAGTTAGTATTTACGACCTTTCTTTGTACTATCTAGTAGTTATACGATCGTTGCTTTATCTTACGCGTCCTAATGCGTCTGCCGACCTTCACTAACGGTCAAATGAAGTATAAACGACAATGCCCTCATCGTATAATGTGAAAACCGATTTTTAAATAATGTATAGCTTTTTCTTTTATGACAATTTCGAGGAATATTTTCATGGAATATTATATGACTACTTAAATTTTATTTTACCCATAAAATACTTTAACATAATCAATGTACGTTTTTTATTACGTTAAGATTAGTTAATTTACTAAAGTACTTATTTCATTTTTAAGTTTACTCATATGTTAAAGAAAATAAAATGTAATCCTTATATTATTATTCACATATACCGTATCAAATGTTGACTTTCGGTGGTGATGGTTTTCCACACTAGGGCGACGAAGGCGCTGCAGATGGCCCTCTACGTGTCGCCGGGATTCTCCCGTGCGGCGGACGCGCACCTGCGCTTGGCTCTCATGTTCAAAGCCCGCCGGCATTGGGGCGCTGCTGCCATACACTTCAGGCGAGCGCGGCTCGCCCCCCATCAAGACGCTACTTTCACACGCCTCGAACTGAGCTTCCACGCTGCACATCTCCTCGAAGCCAGAGGACTACGAAAAGCTGCGAGAGACGCGTACGAGAGGCTGCTAAAAGAGCCTCAATTATCATCTACTCTGAAGGCGGATGTCTGTCGCCAATTAGGTATGCCAATTATCTAAAATATTCCATTAATGTTGAATTCAAATTATTACGTATACATAGATATAATTTTAATTTAAAAATATGAATATTGTATGAAAACTATCGTTTCACTAATTTGTCTCTTAATTGTTTTTTATACTTTCTTTATACAGTTACTGTGTGAGGCTGGATATGACTATTTGACAAATTATTAAGGTATAACATGAATCGTAGGTTGGTTATACCATCGGTGTGCGTCCCTCGGCGAGCCGGCAGCTCGCGCCAGAGCCGCTATCTGGTGCCTCCAGCGCGCTGTTGTTGCTGAACCGGAATCGGGCGCGGGACTTTATCTTCTAGGAAGATGTTTCGCGGCTCAGGGCAAAGTTCACGACGCGTTTATTGCCTATAGAAATTCTGTGGAGAAATCGGAAGGCAACGCCGACACATGGTGTTCTATTGGGTGAGTATACCTACATTTGATAATTCAAAATTTAAAACACTATTAACATAACTATTCGTCGTGTTATTATTGAAATACTTTTTAGTTTCTCGCCGTGACGTGGCAGTAACGTGGTGTGTTTGTTGTGCGACAGCGTGCTGTACCAGCAGCAGAACCAGCCGATGGACGCGCTGCAGGCGTACATCTGCGCGGTGCAGCTGGACAAGGGGCACTCGGCGGCGTGGACCAACCTGGGCAGCCTGTACGAGAGCTGCGCCATGGCGCGCGACGCCTTCGCGTGCTACAACAACGGCGGCGCGCGCGCCTCGCTCGCCGGACAGCGCCTCGCCTTCCTGCGCGCGCACCTCGCGCACGCGCCGCTGCCCTCCGTCACCGGCAAGTCAGTCTCTGCTTCTTTATTTTACTTTATCATTTCGTGTACTTTACTTTGAGCAACAAAACTTGAGATTGAAATTTATGCTAATAACTTCTAATTGAAACATAGAAATCAAAATGTTCTCAATTAATAGCAAGCCAAATACAACCGCAGCTAAATTATTAAAAAAACTGTATATTCGCATTCGCGAATGTTATTTCAAATTTTTTAAAATTAAAGTAATAAAAATTACGTTTATTCCGCTTTTATAAAGGATCTAGCGTAAGCGGAGGGAACTTATTGTTATTTAAACACTAAAATCCTTACTTTTCCACGCACACAAATTCCACGCCACGTTTGGACGGCTGTCCAAAGCCGAAAAGTGAAAATTATTTAAATATAATCTTTCCCTCAGCCACTCTTCCGCTGAGCTGACCATTGAAAGCAAATCAATTAGAATAATTGTGAATATTATATTAATAAATTAATATTGTCCTAAATATTCATAGAGGCCGGCGGTGGCGCAGCGGCACGAAGTGTGACTGTAAAACCGACTGGTTGTGGGTTCGACCC
>DWAN01000291.1:0-25971 GCA_018230445.1 Heliconius hewitsoni | reverse complement strand
TGCCACTCAACACGCAATGCCTCCAAAATTCGGCAGAAAGTGGGAAACGGAGTGTATTAACACTAGGTTCCCTCTGCCTACGCTGCTGTGTGCGGGATACAGCATGAAGCTAATTTAATTTAATTTTTAATTTATTTATTTATTACATGAAGTTATAAGTATATAGTATATACGATGTATTGTTATAATGAATAATAAAGAGTAGGATTACGAGAGAGTAAGATTAGTCCGTTTTTACTTCACCCAGTTACTTATACCTTTTAGGGTTTCTCCAAAGAAAAAAATAGAATCTTTGACCGGACACTTTGTTATATTTCTGCCTGTCAGTCTCTGTCCGTTAATTAAAACTATCAAAAAGTTAAAACTGTCCGTTTAGAACATTTCGTTACAGCACTGAGACGTGCAACTAAGTCGACACAATCAAATGTTAATTGTTTATGCATTATTTTTACCGCATTTTGTATGAAATTTGTCTTTTTCGCTTGCGTGTCTCGATTCCCCCTCAGATATGGTACCGGGACATGAAAATGTCCTGTTATTCCAAAATGGCATGAAAATTTGGTCGGTAAAAAGCATACGTAAAAAAAAAGAGTAAGTACCTACATGTAAAAAAAAAACTTATGTCCTGTTTTGATCTGACAATGTATGGTCACGTTACTTTTAGCAATCCTCGTGGACCTAGATCATGAAATTTGGCAAGTAGTAAGCTGACAGCGTAAATAAGTGAGAAAAGAGGGAAAATGGAATTTTATTTGGAATTTTTATCCATTAATTAATTAATGAAAAAAATCATTACCAACTTACCTAAGTTTTAGTAATTTTTATTTCCATTGAAAACCATGAAATTGTTACGGAACCCTCGGTGGGCGAGTTCGACTCGCATTTAACCGGTTTATTTATAAACCGGTACATAGGTACCGGTATATAGGTGCATAACCTCCCAACGCGATATAAACACATTAAATAATTGATTTGACTCATCAAAATAGGTGACTAAAACATAATCAAACAACCTATGGCCACACAAGGTCACTAATTGAAATGCATCTACAAAAGATCTCCATTACTTAACGATTCGATCTTATCACATAGAGAATAATAGGTTTTATTATCCACCTATTTAATACTGGTGCCGCGTATTGATTGAATATAGATAATATCTGAAATAAACTTCTAATTTCTAGTCATGTGTGAACAGTATAATACGTCCTCGTACCAAAACAACTTCCGCGAATATACAATAAGATCCAAAATGGCGTGAAATTGCCATAAAAAAGAAACAACGTGAAACAGAAAAAATAATTTTATATTAGCGTGAAAAGGGATTGACACATCGAATATATCGTTTTCCAATTCATTTTGCTTGTTAAAAATTAATTATTAAATTAATTTTAGACCTTCTCCACACGACCTTAGACTCGAAAGTGAATTAAAAAGTTATTATGGCGCCAAATATTAGACTGAGACAGCGCTATGCAAGTGAAAGAGATGGATACTTTTATTTCGTTTTTTTAGACGAAAGCGCAACTGCTAACTTCCAAGAAGGTGTAAAGTGGCTTTTATTTATTTTATTGTATTGTTAATAATCTAAGGGGAATTATTAAACGCTTATTTGGAACTAAATAGAATATAATGGCCGTTCATTGTTGGTTCGATGTCTATATCGCTTTGACGTTTCGAAATGTCAAATTTTGAATGAATTCAATAAATGACAGCTATTGATTTTTTTTATTTGTATTTTAATTTGTACGAAGTATAAAATTTGTAGTTGCTCAAGGGCGAAGACAGTTTTTGTGTTTGTGAACTTTCGATACATTGGTTTCTCTTTTGTATGGAGACTATTGGAATAATTAATAGACTCTTGACATTTATATGTGTTTATTTAAAAAAAAAGTCATCTTGACAGTTTCTTGAACTCGTTTCTGTAACAATCCAAATTATTCTCCATTTTAGATTTTTTGCTTCTTAGGAATAATAAATAATAAATTATTTAGTTCTTATCGTAGAGCCTACACTTACCCGAGTGATGTCCTAAGATGAAATGATAATATTTATATCAAATTAGAAGGCCACTTCGATTTAATGAGACTGCAATCATGATGATTGTTGGTACAAATATCGGTACTCATTCGTGGGGAATAAATTATTTAATTTTCCAATTCGGGCAAGATGAAGCGCGGCGTCGAGTTCTACCATTCAACACTAAACATATTGAATATGGGCAGAAAGCGGAGAACGAAGTATCTGAGTTTAGTTAAAACTAAATTTAAGCTTACTTACTTACTCTTTATATCAACTTTAGACTTCCACTATACAATAAGAACGTTTTAAAACAATATAAATAGTTATTTCGACTATAAAGCAATAAGACACGGGGGATTGTTAAAACTAATGGGCTATCCAATAAATTAGTTTAATCGGTAGGGTGTTGGACAATTACTTTTGATTTTGTATTAAGTGGAACCAACTTGGGAACGGTTGTATTTATAATGTAGATGTTTTGAAGGTCTCCTTAAATAAAGCTCTGTTAAGTTACGTAATCCGATATGATCCGATATGCTGTACCCATAATTGTTTAGAACAAAACAATTTGTTTTAACTTCTCTATATATATACAGCTTTAGGAACGACACACAAAATATAGTTATCGATTCCTTTTTAAATATTTTTTTACATTAAGTTTAGAGATTGAAAAGGAATCTCTACATTATTACGCTTAGACACTCCGTTCCCATTAAGACTTTTCCGTTCCCTAAGTTCTGCCAAATTCAGAGGACATTACGTGTTAAGTGGCGGCATACAACAGCGCGCTCTGCCTCGGTACATTGGCTCTGGTAAGAGCAAGGATATAAAAATATTTCATTCCCACAATATAAATTACCAAAAGTGACGAAATTGATGTACGTGTAAGTACTAGAAAAAAAATCTTTCAAATAGAAGTGCCCAATACAAATTCACAAATAAAATTCTATTTAAAATAACATTAAATACTTCAATATAAATAGATAAAAGTATTTGGGTAACCATTCAGTCCATTATAGTTATATTACAAAGTCAATCAATCCCGCATCTGCAGGGTGTTATTATGTAGGCCGTATTGGCTAGGGATGGCGCTAGACCCCCTGTTGGTTCGAGTGCTATGGGATTTTGATGGGACGTACTCTACTTAAATTTTAATATAATACTATCTATCTATCTATTGTGATGTTTGACTTTGTTAAATAATATAATAATAGAAGTTATTGTGGTATAGTAGCTCAGCGTGTGATTGTAAACGCGGCGGTTGCGGGTTTAATTTTCACTCGGAGATATGAGTTATTTTCATATCTTTGTTCTATTATCTAATTACACAAATCACAGTAAATATGACCCCTTAAGTAAAACCAAAGTGTGAAGCTGTTGTTTTTTAATTACTATTATTCTATGCATAAAAATATCACAGTAAATTAAGCTTACAATTCACCCCTGTCACGTCCAACTCAACAGAATCCTCATTCGAATCCCAAACAGATATTCTGCTAATTATTAAGAGTGGAGGTACGTATATAATAGCCGATGCCCACTTAATTTATAGTTTTGGGTTTTAAAATATTGCCTTTTAATGGCCGCTCGTTGGCCACAAATGGTGCTTGTTTTATTTATAATTTAGTTTAAAATGTTTAACTCGTAGATAATAGGTGCTTAGCGGTAGTATTGTTTGTGTTGAACCATAATAGTTATTGTTAGAGTATAGTAGTATTAATTAGTTATGGTTATTGTTGTTAGCTTCACGCTGCTAAAGTTAGTCTAGTGTTAAAACACATTGTTCACCATGGAACTCCCAATTTATTGACTGATATTGCTTGTTAAGCGGTGGAGCTCAACGCCGCGTTTTGTCTCGTTACCAGAGTCACTAAGTTTGTACTTCTTTATATATGTACATAAAGAGATCTCGTGTAAAGGACTCAGTGCTCCCCGTTTTAGTTTTCCTTGAATGGAGATCAAAATAATAATAATAAAGCCTTAAAAAACGAGAAACTTACGCTATTTGTTTATAAATATTAGGTGAAGAAGTAGAACTAAAAATATAAAAATATAGTTTTATTATTTTATAGGTCACCGTAGCGCAGGGACGAATGTGCGACTGTAAACGCAACGGTTGTTAGCTCGATTCCCACTCCCATTTGGGGGAAAGAAATGTTTTATAGTTTCGTTTCCTCGCTTTGGTAACAGTACAAAGCGCGGCGTTCAGTTGAGTGAAACGGAAATAAGTAACTAGCTATAATGTAATTTATTAGTTTTTTTAACAACATTATTACAATAAATTTTATATACTCAATTTTGTAACTGCGTGTTTTTATTTGTTGCAGAGCGATGAAATAAAAATAGTGAATTTCCCTCGTGGTAATCGAGTCCACAACCGCCGCGCTTGCATGGTTGTCGCGCGGCCTACTAAAACAGACAAAAAAAATATTACTTTAAATCCGGAATAATGGGTTTATATGCTAAGTTACCTCATAAAACACAAGAAAACATCAAAATATTTATAATATATCATATCAACCGAAAGGACAACAGAAGTCACGAACGAATCTGTAGGCGTTTTCTAGTCCAATAAATTGAATTGAACATAGAGTGCTTTAATACATATATATTTTATTATACATTATTCCCAACTCAAAAACACAACCTATTTTTGTTTTAAATAGGGTATATTTTCGCATAAACTTTGATAGTTTAAAAAAGATAAGTATCAAAACGCCTTTTAAAATGAAGACATCAAAATACGTTATTTAAATAAAGTAACCTGATACCACAGTGTGTACGACGTACGTGGCTTAAGTCCCGAGATCAAGTCAGATTTGGGTGTTATATGGCGAGGATGCTGCAAGATTTATTATACATGTAAGTAATTGTTTAGTGTAAAGTGTATGTGTGTTTGTATGCACTTTGTATGGGAACAAATTATGTGTTTTGGGGTGTAAGTTAGGTTAGAGGGTAAAGCAGAGTCTGACTGTAAACGTGACGACTGTGGGCTTGTTTTCCACTAGGGGGGACCAGTGTGGAGTAACACTTTAAAAAAGCTAAAAAGAATTTTAATGTACTTTTATATATTATTTACCTGAGGCCAGTCGTGGCGCAGGGCACAGTGTGCGACTCCAAAAGTAAAGAATTGTGGGTTCGGTTTTCGCTCAAAAAAATATTTAATATTTTTATTTTCTGGCTCTGGAAACGAGACAAATATTCATAGATTCGAAAGAACTCAATACTTATATAATGCGAAAGGTGGAGAACGGGAGTTTCTTTACTAGAACAGAGTGTCTTAGTGTGAACGGAGTGTTAGAACAATAACTAATAAATAACTTAAATCTTAGTTATTGTTTGTCTAATTAAGGACTTTACATACACCAACAACCAAGCAATAAATATCATGGACAAAAAAACTAATCTACTCATCTAATTTCCTCAATCAATTTTTTTCCTTATTGGCGTCACAATACAAGGTAGATTATTAATATTTATTTTTTTGCATAGAAATAATATATACAAATGATTTTCTTTAGACATCTAGTGTTAAGGCACTCCGTTTCCCATTAAGACATTTCCGTTCCCCACATTCGGCCGAATTCTTAAGGAAATTGCTTAGTGGCGGAACTCAAAGCCGCGCGTTGCCTTGTAACCAAAAAAAAATAAAAACAAATAAATATATCATTCCTACAAGTGGGATTCTAACCCACAATCGTTGTGCTTACAGTGCCCCTGCGCTACGACAACCTCAAAGTTACATATCCTTTCTATATTTTAGTCTATTAAAAAAAATTGCTTACGCCGTATACCACAGTAAGGGTGAGCAGAGAAAACCTAGTATCAAAACACTTCGTTGAAAAGATTGCTAATTTTTTATCCAATTTGAGAAATTGCGCTTTATCTCGTTACCAGGGCAAAAAAAATGAAAATAATTCATTTCTGCGTGTAGGAATTGAATCTATAACGATCCCGTTGAGTCAAATATATTTTATTCATATGCCACTACCTTCCTAGTAATAAAATGCTTATATTACTTTCGAAAATTGAAAATTTACTGTATTTTGATTTTGAACACAAGTCTATTGATGGACACAGGTAATTGATTTCGTAGCAAAATTACTCATAAATAATACGAGAGGAGGATATTCTTAAATTTCTTATTTAGAAAAATTTTTGTTTGGGCAGCACAGACTTGCGACGGGGCTTAAATAATGTTTATAAAAAACTTATTGTATGACGATTTTAACGCAAGATTTTGGTTAACGTTATTCAGTCGATTTACAGTGGAATTAGGCATTCCACTGTATGCCGCACATAACAAAGTAAGCAGAGGTAACCTGCAAACGTAGTGTACGTATGCAGGTTAGGGAGGGAACCTACACTATGTTAGACGGGGAACCTGCATTAGGTTAGAGTAGGTAGATCAATTCGGTAATGTCTGCCGAAATTTAGATTCTTTGCGTGTTGAGTGGCGAATCTCAACTTC
Source organism: Heliconius hewitsoni (assembly GCA_018230445.1). Classification (NCBI taxonomy): domain Eukaryota; kingdom Metazoa; phylum Arthropoda; class Insecta; order Lepidoptera; family Nymphalidae; genus Heliconius; species Heliconius hewitsoni. Next base: position 19,478 of record DWAN01000291.1, on the reverse strand, counting down.
AGTGCATTTGATTACCATAACAAGTATTTTTTTTTTGTTTTTATTTAAACATTATTATTCTGAAAGCCATTATGAAATTCTGCATCCCTATTTCAAGCGTAGAAATATCTAAATCCGCGTCCCTTCGACAGCCTCAAAGAAATCATCGCCAAAGTGATCATAATTTTTACCTAGTTACTAAGTATATTATTTTTTCAAATGGTCATAAACATGTAAATTAATCAAGTACCAACTGGAGGGAACCCAGTGTTAAGATACTCCGTTACTCATTTACCGTCCAATTTCCGAGTGCAATATTGAATGGCAAAACACCGTGGCTTGTCTTATTACTAGAGCGAGGAAATAAAAATAATTCGTTATGCGATTCAGAATGGAACCTACAACCGTCGCCGTTTTAATACTTTTTTCTCTTTAAAATATCGACCAAGTCTATAGTTTACACAGCCCACGCCCGAAGTAAGGTAGCCGTTACTATACAATGGTGTAACATAAAACAGCACGAGACCATCCTATCCAAACATCAAATTTATTCTAATTTTCATACAAATGTCACATTCAAATGAAAACGTAGCTATAAGCCGTAGCCTGTGAGGCAGCTTGAATAGATTATTATTAGTTGTATTTTTACTTTATGGGCAGCCACGCCGTGGTTAATAGATTTGGGAGAAATGGTTATGGTTACTACTGTTTTTAGTTTTGTAGGGATTTTTTTTATATGTGAAAATCATATATGAACTATACCAGTTAGGTCGTTAGGTATACAATATATACACATAATATATTATTGGTACGTAGTATTACGGTTTTGTGCTTATAGCAGGGTAGTCAGAAGGCACCTAATGTTAAGACACTCGCTCGTTTTTCGAGATCGAGAGAGTATAAACATAAAGTAAATATCCTTCTAGTGGGAGTCGAACTCACAACAGTCACGCTTGCAATCAGATGCTGTGCCACTGCATTACGGCCATTAAACAAAGTGTCTTAATGTGAATGAAACACTAGGTTCCCGGGTTCCCTCTGCCTACCCTGCTATGTGCGGTGAATATAACGTGAAGTTAAAAAAAAAAAACATAATTTATATCAAATTGAAATAATATTAAATAAAAAATTTAATAAAAATACAGAAGAAAAAATAGCAAGGAGAAAAAATGTATTAATTTATTATTAAATAACACTGACTCTATAATACTGCAATAAACACATCCATCTACAAATAATATGTCAAACGATGCGACCAATACATCCATTCTTGTTAAATTTCATGCACAATTAAAATGTAATACAAAAAGTATATAATAGAAATTTGTTAGTCACGCTGTCTGTTTAACACCTGGCGGTAATAAATAACGTGTAACGACGGGTGACATAGGTTAGTTCGGTAAATGTTCGACAGATGGTTAGTTTTTTTAATTTTAATTTCACTTTTTTAATGTCTTAAATTCTGGTGGACAGCGGGAAAACGGAGTGTCTTGTCACAAGGCTCTCTCTACCAACCCTGTTACATGCGGGATACAGCGTGAAGATATTTCTAAGTAGACAAATTAATTAGGGGACGATAAGTTTACCCATATTTTGTAGAGTAAGCTAGTGGTAGAGGTTTTTATAATACATCGGCGTAGTTTTTGACTTTAAACACGAAGGTTGCGGCGTCGATTCCCACTCGTAGGATTAAACTATTATCACCTCCCTCTGTTAACACGATATACCGTGGTGTTAAGTTCCGCTACATAAGACGCAACTTCTCAAAAAAGGACCGAATTTAGGGAGCGTAGTGTTTTTAATTTTCTCTCTCTCTTCGCTTAACTTGCTATTCGAATAAAAAGTCTTACAAATGGGATTTTAGTTCAGAATAACATAACAAGCTACATATCAATTAAGCTAACAACAGCAAAAAATATATTAACCTATTTCAAAGAAATTAGCCACGTTCCTTAAACAAACTACTTAAAAGCCACGTGTTAACTTCGAAATAAATTTACCCCAACCAGAAATAGAACTTGGGACCCGCCATTAAGATATATATTTCTTAGGAACCTCAATCTTAAACGAAATAACAATATTTAGTTACGGTGTAAAAGAAATCGGCATCCACAAACAAAATACTTGAAAGCCGTCAAATTAGTTAAAATCAATTCTATACGGTGTGATTGAAGAATAATATTTGTTTTAATACGTTTCATTGTATCGTGTGACATATGTACTGTCAATTGATTTTTGTTGTATAGAATTTTATATATTACCAACTCTTGCGACTGTGCCCCTGTTGTGAGAAAGAGAGAGAATTTTCCTCTTTCTGACCGCAGCTACAACCAACGGGTTACATTGAAATGGATGTGATAATAAAGCCTAATATATTATATATTAAGGTTATAAATGTGGGATCGAAAACAAAAATATTTTTCATATAGAACTAATAGTTAATGTGATTAGCGTGCAAACAAACTCTTCGACTTTATAATATTAGTATAGATACTGTAAAATGAATGTAAATAAATATTTTATTTCCTCGAGAGGGGATCGAACCCACAACCAGTCGATTTTACAGTCACACTATGTGCCCCTACGCCATGACTGGCCTGGTACTGGTCCAATATAGATATAAGTTAGTCATTTAAATTTGAAGCCGTTATAGTAGAGTGAGATAACGTTTGACTATAATCGTGATGGTAGTGGGTTCGGCCCCACCAGAGGGTCACTAAATACGCAATGTTCCAAAAAGTTGTGAACGGTGTATTTTAACACTAGCTTCCTTCTATATACCTACACAGCTATGCGGAAAAAAGCGTGAAGCCGCAAAAAAATTACAACACTATTTCAATAATAAAAAAAAACACAGCATATTCAAGCCAAATAAAATTAACACACCCCATTGAGCACCATTGCAGCTTGCCGCACCTTTTCATACATCAACAAAGGACATGAAGTGACTCCCAATTATTCGCCACTATTCTTACCTTCGCTAACAAAGTGATTCAAATTGATATTTCGTCTATTCAATTGTTAAAGCACCATCAGAATAGGGCCAGCATCGGTTACAGTGTTTAGTTATACTTATTAAGTTTTTATATTTGTATGTAATAGAGATCCATTGTCGGTTAAAATTATGTTATTTTAGTATTAGTTTCAGTATATTAGCGTCTCTAAACGTGTGGTTCAGTGGGATAGGATTATTTGGGTCTGCATATGTTTGTTGTGAGGTCTATTTCCACATCAAAAATAATCATTTTCAAAAACCTCACGAGTTGTAAGACAAAGTGCGGCGTTGTTGTGCTCCGCCGCTCAACTTATAGTATTATTTACAATGAGTGGAAAATGGAAAGCAGCCCGTTTCATGGCCGACAGCCTAGGTTCGAGTCCTTACACGGGGTACTCTTGTCGCCGACGAACTTTCTCAATCTGCCACGTTGGCTCAGTGACAGAGTACCCTCTTAAGATATTTAATTTTCACGATTTTAACTTTTAAAGAAAACACTTGCACTCTTACGCGTTTTTTGGAAACCCGACGTTTCTAACACTTTGCAGTACTTCTTGATCACGTGTAGAGTCTGCCCGTTCCATTTAAAAGAGTATCCTCTTCCCATCTCACTCGGTTCCGCTATTAAAGCCATTAGAGCTGACAACATTAGCCTCACATTTTCAAACGAGGAGATCTACAAGAACGACATTTCACTATGTTTTTTATACCACAAACAAAGATAACAACTCAAAAATAAAACTTCCAACCAGTTGTCGAACAATCGGTTAAGAACAACAAACCTAGTCTAGACTTTCACAAAAACGGTATACACTCATCATTAAAGAATACTAAGAAATATTCAGCTCAAAGTTCAAACGGGACCTGTTCTTGTAATTTTCCAAAGAAATAACCATTTAGCTACGTGTTTAGTTATTTTCCCTCGTGAATAGACAGTATTATTATAAAATACATGCATTTGGAACGCTAATAGAAGAAAAGTGGTTATACGCGCGGTATTTGGACGAAAAATATTGTAAATTTAATAAAAATCTTAAATTTTAAGCCGTAAAGTTGTTTTTTAAATGGTTTTTAGTTATATTTTTGGGTCATATTGTTCTTATCTGATAAGAGATAAGGCAAAGTCGGTGTAATTCTTTGTATAGTGAGATTGACGTTTGACCCAGTCAGTAGCTTTGTCTAAAGCAACGATGCTAGTTAAGATAAGTCATATGGAATTGTTATAACGACACTTGCTTACCCATTGTTTCGGTAAAAATGCTATAATAGTATAGTGTAAAGTGCTTTTAGAGGCTGTAATGTGGGTATTTCATTTTTAAATTGTATTATTCGTAAGAGAGAGTACCTATTATATATTTTTTTCAACTTTACGCTGTATCACGCAGATAGAGCAGTACAGGCAATTAAACTATTATGTAGACACTCTGTTCTCCACTGTCCTGTTCTTCAAATCGAAGAAATAAAAATATTTTATACTCCTAAGTGGAAATCGAACCCACAGACGTCTCGATTTCAGTCAGCAACTGACTAGTAGGTAGTATAAATTGAAATATTTCTCTAATTTCAATTGGAACCTAAACACGTTCGTATTGCCCTATTAAACTGTCAAATACATACATGACCAAATCTATATAGTTTCATAGAACTTTTAAATTTCCAAATAAAATAGTCTATTATTTATAAGAGAACTTTATATGGAAATGTAAACAACTTCTGTATCGTTTTATAGGTATTTATTATTCTAATCGTGTACTTACAATATTTCTGATAGTTTTGTTTAGAACTGACTGTTTTATACCTTCTACTTGACCATGGGCGCAGGAACGGGGGGAGCCAGGTGGGCCGTGCCCACCCCAGTATAGTCAGTGCCCCAGAAATTTTACTTACAACTAAATTTGCAACGAAAATAAAAAAAATAACATTTACACGCACAAAGCTAAAGCCCAGGCTCCCCCCAGAAAATATCTCTAGATACGCTAATATTTTACGCTTTTTCTATATAACAAGGTGCGCGTGTTGAGCGATGGAACTTGTCTTGTCTCTACTAGAGCTGGGAAAATAACAAAAATATAGTATATAATTTTTCCCGAATAACGGTTTGCACCCACAACCATTAAGTTTACAATCAGATCTTTATTCAAATATACTTTTGCTACACTAGATCAGTTGTGCTAAGAAGGCGGGCAACAAACTCAACAGCTTTTCTACTCATAAAAAATTTATTATTTTACATTAATAACTTGTAACATTACATGTGAGATACAAATTGAAGGTATAAAATCCTTCTTATCACTCAATATAAGCTTAATGAAAAGCTACAATAAAAAAATCTTATGAAAATTAAACGACCAATGCTCGTTTATCCAAGAATATTTTTTGTAGACCTATTTCTTTCTAAGCAATTAAATAGTGAACACCAGAGGCTTTAACGCAAATGATTTTCGTTATGTTTACACGGCTTCAGATTTTCGGAGAGAATCTAGTGACGAGTCACTCTGTACTTTTCTTTATAACATTATAAATACTAATATTATAAACCTGAAGAATTTGTTTGGTTACGTAACGCGCTAATCTTAAGCTCTTATACCTGTTACTTGTTCAAATTGAAAAAATATTTTTGTGTTGGAAAGGCAATTTATCAAAAAAGATATATTACACTTGCCGTCCATATAAGAGACCGTCATGGCGCAGTGGCATAATGGGGAGATAATTTAAATAATAAGTATAAACATTTCCCCAAGTGGGGATCAAACCCACGACCTGCGCGATTACAGTCCAACGCTATGCCACTGCGTTACGACGTCTAGTATCAAATGATTATTTAAACAATACAAAATTTTAGCCCGAATTGTTATTTTCTACGAAATAAAGTAGCATTCAATTGGGCCTTGTACTGTGTTATCCTTTGAATTGGTTGGTTAGTCCTGTTATACACCTGCAAAAAGATATATTATAGGGTACTCATATTGAATTTTATATATAAAGTTTTCAAATTAATTTACCATTTTTTAAAGTGATCTATCTTTGTGCGTTAAGGAAAAAAATATTTTAGGAAAACGTAGCGGTATTGGAGCTCGCGCTTCTTTGAAACTCGGTATATTAAAATTTAATTCAAAAAACATTTTGTTCCTGTATTTCTTTTTTATTTTTTTTATTTTAGGTAATGTTAGACTGTTGTAATATATTTATTAGGTATTTAAAGAAAAATTGTATGGAGAATCCATTAAAAAATCGATTAGTAAAGTATTTTGCATTGCTAAACCGTATTGTTTATTAGACTACGAAATCCAAATTTTCATGAAGACAAATAAAAGACTAATTTAAAGGCAAATTATAGAGAGTGTCCTTATAACCTTTGTTTTTCAAAAATAGCATATTCTACTCATTAAAAATATTACTTATTAAATAATGGTTTCCAACGGCGACGGCGGACCACGTCAACTCAAAGACCATTACTTCGAGTGAGAATCGAACCTATATCCATCTCGTATACAATGATGACGTCATAAAACATATTTTTGTGGACAACAAGATTTATCATTGGCATGCTATGCGCAAGAGTTTATCGCTCGCTACTAAATTGAAGTACGTGATGTAAATAGAAGGAAAATTTAATGTACTCGGGTGTATGTATATATTGACAGTTTACTATGAAATGTATAATAAAGCTACTGGAGTTCGTGTAATGATAAAAATAGATTTTTGGGAAAAACTATAATTGTGTGGTCCTAATGAAGCAGTATGCAGGTTCTGTTTCGTGAAGACATCTCGATTAATGGGTCTCGTACTCATCTAGTTTTTTTAGCTTCACGCTACGTTCCTCATATAGCAGGGAAGACAGAGGGAACCTAGTGTCAAAGTCCCTTTCCATTCTCCAGACATTGCGTATTGAGTGACGTATAACTCAACGCCGAACTTTGTCTTGTTACCAATTCAAACTCTCAACCGTAACATTTACAGAAAAACAATTTACCGCTGCGCCACAACGAGCAATTTCAGAGAAATGTATAAATTTCTATTTATACATTATATAGATAATTATTCTACATTGTAAAAGAAATATATTTAGAAAAAGTATACTATTAAAATATCTAATAAACAGCATTTTTTTTTACCAAAAGAGAAATATCCCTACAGAGATGCTAACAACAAGTGTTGTAAAAACCATATAAGAATGACGAAGTAACGATAAAAACGTATGGCTTAATTATCTAGTGAGCTTGCACTAGCTTGAACTTATTAGATATTACGAATTTCGTTCATTTAATTTTTATATGCTTTCAATATGTTTGTCAATTTTTAAATATTAGCTGCCAAAAGCTGAATTTAATTGCATCCATCCATCCTTCTTTTTAGAAATAACACGCAATGACCTCAATCTTCTAACTTAAAAATATGACAGTTATCTATAAAGCGCTGTCGGGGTTCAGTAACTCAAGCGTGTGAGGCGTGTGTAATCGCGACGTGTGCGGGTTCGATTCCTACTCGATGCAATGGATTATTTAATATTTTAATGTTAACAAGACAAGCACGTTGAGGTCCGACATTCAACACAAAAGTAGATACTATTTCGAAAAGAAGTGTTTTTAGGTTATCTCTGTTTATATGCGGAATACAGCGTGAAACTGCAAAAGTACATACAAACTAAACGAGAGATTTTTTTAAAACTACAAAAATATACGAAACTAAGATGATTTGAATTCCATGCATCCATGGCATTCCATATATTTTCTTATATTATCGTCTTATAAAATAGTATTTTTAAATTGAAAAGAGCAACTGTTACGATTGTTGAAGCAGAACGAAGCTCCTCTCAGCAGAACTTTCTAATTGGGTGGAAAGTAGGAAATGGAATGTTAGGTGCCCTGTCTACTTGCTCTATATGCGGGAAAGGCGTGAAACTAACTTATGATATTATTTCGTAGAATCTATACATCTAAATATAAATAGCAATAATTTTTACAAATCCCCTCCAATTCACTGGAAAAAAATATACCTACACGCAACTACCTATTGGTTTTACTTACTTTAAAAAAAAACAACGAATTTTAGTCTTTAAAGTCATACAAATAAGAAAAATGTATGGTACTATTGTATGAGCCAATCATAAACACATCCTGTGTACTTCGCGTTTAAATTGTTAAATTAAAAATCGACATTATTACTTTACATTCAATATATTCTGTATGTACGACTTAGAAATTATATTGTTCTTCGAACTTAGGTATGTACAGCTTGTTTATAGCTTCCTTTAACCTGTGCTTAAAATTAAAGCCCATGACATCATGGTGGAGGTAGTTTTGAAGCTTTTGACACATCATATCTTGTAATTCCAACGAATTACACATAATTCGTTGGAATTACAAGATATTATTGTCATTTTCTTGTGAATAAGAGAGTGGGGACGTCGTGGTGCAGGAGCACAAGATTGCGACGGTTGTGAGTTCGATTACTACTCGGTGGAATGTAATATTTAATATTTGAAAGCAAAGCGTGGCGTTGAGTTCTGCCACTCAACATGTAATGCCTCCGCAATTCGGCGATATATTGGACAGCGGAAGTGCCTTAATGGGAACAGAGTGTCTTAACACTAGGCTCCCAGGTTCCATCTGCTTATCCTGTTGTATGTGCGGGATATAAATAGATAGAAACACAGTATCTTTAAAATATCATCTGTCAAATCCTGTACCACTGCACCACGAAGCCAACAATGCGGCGCTATTTCTATATAGAAATAAGTAATAAATTAGGCAACAAACTTGTAAATAAGACATTTATCTGTTCTGACAATTTACAATAAATTAAATAGAATATAAATGTTTTGAGTGTTCAAGTAACATAATATAAATTTTCTAAGACAAAATGTTAATATGACAGCGGTGTAGGTTAATTTAGGGTAATATTAATATTTCAGTTATCAAATATTAATTTTTCAAATAAATATAAATAAAGTATATTTTGTTTCTTCGCGCTTAGTCTATACCTAGTGTTAGACAAAATTCAAACAGATCTCAACACAGCGCTATTTCTGCTAACTAAAGCGGAGAAATGAAAAGAGTAATTCATTCCTCCGAGCAGGAATCGAACCCACAGTCATCGGGTTTACAGGCAGACGCTGTGCTGCGGAGGCCTCAAATATTACTAATAATATTAGAACATTAAATTAATTCAATCGCTACCAGAAGTTATATATTGAATTGGTTTTATGTGTTACATACAAGTACAGTAGGCTAATGTAGACCCCATACTGTGATATTATGTAGAAGTCACATGCCGGATTCGAACTGCCACCTGCAGTGTTACTAAATTATGTTTAAATGAAAAGTCGTCGCTATCGTAGAAAAATTAGGAATATCAATAAGTTATTATTGGTTTATTTCATTTTGTAGAGGCTTGAAACTCTAAATATTAGAGATTTTTAGGATTGAGCCCGGTCGCAAATTTGATTCCTATTGGTAGAATTTATATATTTCTCACTTTCTCTTGTCTGTCTGTGTTTTTTCGTGCCTCTTCACCACGACGGCATTTATGTAGATATGTACAAGTATATACTATTTACTTAATGCCGTTAGCTTTGTGTGAGAGTGACTGACAGACAAGGCACGACCTTAGGTACTAAATCTCAAGATCTGGAATTCGTCATGTAGGTGAGGAGTATAGAAGAACAGTACGTGAGAAATTATAAGGAAATAACTAGATTTTACTTTTCTTAGCACACGCAAACGAAGCTGTGTGGTATAACTTCTTACTCACAATATATATGTTTATTACTACGATGAGCGTGTTTCGTTTATTATTTTTTGGGGAGCATTTGCCAAAAGCGCCCCGTTTAGGTTGTTACGTTTATAGGAGATGCTGCTTCCCATGCTCCTGGTGGCTGTATTCCATTAGTATCTAATCTTTTACAACACCCACGAGACGAAATGTAATGGTCATTTTAGGCCGGCATCCACATGGCAAGGAAAAATCGTCGTGTAAATCCATGGGAGACGCCTAGTGTCTAGCTGTGAATATAGAAAAAGCTGGAATTATCAAATTTATATTTGCTTCTCGTATTTGAATTTGCGAAATGATGAACCGATTTACGATAACACGTCACATCGATATATATAAATATACATGTTGATATTAGATGAGTTTGCTAAATTCCTTCTGTAATTTACATAAAAAAGGTAAAAAACGACCATTAAATTAGTTCTAAGTCCATTTAAATTACCATAATGTGTTAGAAAAAATTATAATTTAAGTTTATTGGTTTTTGGGTTAAATACAATAATTATTATGTGGTTTTAAATTTCATTTTGACTAAAATTTTATTTTTATAGTACTCACTATATCACGTATAGCAGTTTTTTTTAATTTCTCTTTATTACTGCAATCTGCCGTTTGTGGGCATTTAATTGCAGAATTTCGTGTCATTTGTCGTGCATAGTATACATCTAGTGGCGTATCCATGTAATGTGGAGGAGCATCCATATAATGGAAGGTCCTATATTATATAGCCATGGAATGGAAGGTCCTGGGGAGATCTTGGGCGAGTGGACTTCAAGCTCGTTTGGGTGTCGACCTTTCGAAGCGACGGGCATAATCTGACATATTTCTTCTCTCACAGTAGGAACCATTAGGTCTCGGCGAAGTTCGTGACGAACCATGGAGAATTTTTCGAAACATTTTTGAATGGAAAAATTGTTCAATTTCCAGATTTGAGTTTGCTGCAGTTCCTCAAAGTTCCACACCGTAAGACCAGATTGGTTTGATTGATTTGATTGTTTATATATGAGCAGTTTTTTGTGCAGTGAGAGGTAAGACTTTTGCGTCAACATACGGTACCTAGTAGTAATGATCCCACATTCATTGCATATATAAAATCTCGAACCCACAACCTACGCTCTAAAAAGACAATTTAACACTAATATTAAACACATAAACAACCAAATTTTATGACAAAAATTTAAATAAACGATACAACATTTTGTATTTAAATTGATTTATGGCAAAATTTACCGTGGATATGCTTTGTTTTGTAATATTATACTGTTATCTATATATTTATTTAAATGTTAAAGTATCTGCTTTGTGAGAAATCTCAAAAACAACTGCCTTTAAATGGTATATAAGTATCATTGTTCTTAGATCCACGCTGTATTCCTCACACAAGGCAAAAGGAATCTAGTATTAAAACACTCCACTCCGTTGAGTGGCGGAACTCAATGCCGCGCCCATTACCAGAGCGAAAAAATGAAAATATTAAATATTTCATTCCCTGTTTGATAATCAAACCCACAATCAATACCAGGGCACAACGGCCTCGTATTATATAGATATTGATTTAAATACATCTACAATGTTTGTTCCAAGTTCTTTGAATCCACTCCCACCACGTTTATTTACATGGCAACTGAGCTATACTGATGTCATATATCGCGCATAAAGACACACTAAAGCCACAATTTGCTGTTGATTCATAGGAATGAAGATTTTGTGGTTGTAAAATGACATGGAAATGATAATAAATAAACGCGCCTTATCAAATGACATCGGTAACTTGGATACAGTAATATTGGATATGGCATATTTTATTAATATATAGGTATACAATTATACAATAGTCACTAAATTCGTAATGCCGGCGGAAAGTGGGGGATGGAAGTGTCTTAATAGGAACGGAGTACCTTAATATGAGGTTCCTAGGTTCAGTCAGCCTACTTTGTTATGTGTAGGATACAGCGTGAAGCAAAAAATAAAAAAAATAATGTCACATTCAGACGACACACGGCCGCAACTAGGTAACGAAAAAAGATAAATAAAGTGAAATTAATAATTTTAAGTTTTTTATTTATTTAAATTTTAAACACGCTGTTTTTCATAAACACATTAATAAAACGAATGTAATGAACGCAAACTCGATATGTTTACTATAAGGCAATCCACAGTTCCATCAGCCATATTCCAATTTCATGATCAGACCAGCTCGATAGTACCATAATATTGTATTGTCATCTAAACTATATAATAGCCAAGTTTCATGATGAAACTTCAAATAGAAGTGCGTGTAGTTCAGATTCTTATGTTTTAGAACGTAGTAACAGCTCGATTTAATAAAAGCGTGTTAAAAAGGCATGTAGAGTCCTTGGAGAGTGATTACTAGGGGGGGAAGAAAATAGTTTTTTTCTTTTTCTTTCACCACCAACCGGACTACGACGCCTTCCATTATCTTAAATTCATCAAAATAATTAGATAGTATTAAAGTATCTCAAATGTATTTGAATCTGTTTTATATCGTCATACAATCTCATTTTTTTCTATCATCATACTAATCAAATTTTACAAAAAATATCAAATAATAAAATATCGAAAACTAAAGATTTAGCTAATTCAACAATTGTATAAAGTAACTCTTTGAGCATTTTATCGACCAACATGAGCTAGAAAGCAGTAATGTTCCATTATATTAATGCCTTTGCTAGTTTTTCTGGTTTATCTTCCATGTCCACAGACACTGATTGGTTACGATTTTATTATAAGTATAGATTAACATTGTTATTAGATCACGCAGATCCATAAAGCTTACTTCCTTCATTATTTAACATAAAATATAGTTCTTTCTTCAGCTTCACGTTTTATTTCATAGGTAGAGGGTCAAATAGAGTTATTCGGAGATGAAAAATTGAGTTGTTCTCCATCTGAATTTTAAATATTAGTGCCGTAACTCAACGCCGCGCCCAATTTAAATTGATTGAATTGAATTTCAATTGATAAGAATATATTTAAATTGACATATTTTTAAGGTTCCATACCTTTTAAGGAAAAAGGAAACCTTATAAGATCACTGTTATCCGTCTGTCTGTCTGTAAAGAACCTCTATCTAAGGAACGCTTGGAAATATCGAGTTGAAATTTAAATGATATATTCAGATCTACGGTTCCATAATTTCCTTAAAAAAAAGCGTATTTCTACATTTAAAAAAAAGATAGGGTTACTATAAAGTTAATCAAAATTCATAAGGTACTTCTGGTTAACCTAGAATTATGAAATTTGGCAGCTAGTATCTACATGTAGTACTAACTCAAAAAAAAATATAAAAACTATATATTTGTTGTTAAATCCTGAAAAATAAAACCCTTAAAAGGTGGGAAAAATTTGGTTTTAAAGCCGTTAGATTAAGTAAGGTATCGGATGAAAGGGCTCTGGCTAAGCTAAGATTGAATTTCAGAAAAAGCTTGAAATCTCTAATTTTTGTACAGAACTATCGGTAAGCGTACCCGACTCGCGCTTGTCTGCTTTTTTTTCTAGTCAGATTGTGGTTAATCTCAGGGATCTTCTGTCTGCCACATGTGGGATTCTAACCTATAATAAATTATTTATTAACAAGAAACCCTTAAATTGTAGTATAACTATCTATAGTTATCAAGTTATTCACACATCCCTATTGCCCAAGATTGTTGAACAATAGCAGTTTGCGCCTACGCAGTTACTTAAAACCTAGAAAACAACCGAAAATCAACCAAAACACTTTAAAATAAAGTTCATTTTTCATATTAAACACATCACGTGATTTACTATAATCGATTTAAAGTGATAAATGGTCGCCCAAAGACACTTATTTACAAAATCGGATAAATCGTAACATTTATATTATAATACGATACAAATGCTAATAAAATGCAATTTTAAATTTAAACATCGATTAAATGAGGAATAAAATTCGATTTTACAAGATTTGTGTTGGATTTCAATAGTTTTTTATCGGTTATAAAGCGTTAATTTCATCGTGGTGTTGAGTATTAATTGAGTGGGCGCGATGGTTGTGGGTTTGTTTCTCCACTCTTCTGCCATGACCGTTGGAATGGGAGAGCCAGGTGGGCCGTCCCCACCCCAAAATAGCCTTGCCCACTCTAGATATTTAGGCACATAACATTTACTCTGACAAATAAAAAAAACCTTACAAGAAAAGATTTGTTTAAGGTAAAGTCGAGAAAGTTTCCATTTTTTTACTGAATTTTATTTTCTTATTTTAAAATTATAAGTAAAACTTTAAGGCCCAGCACCTAATAATTCTTCACGTTGAAGCTACTTTATTGTTGTTAATATTTTTATAAAAAATATTAATATTACATTACTTACCAACAAGAGAACACATGAGATCCACCTGGAATGTGTCCCACAAATGACAAGGTAGGCAGAGGGAACCTAGTTTTAAGACTTTCCGTTTCCTACTTTCCCTCGTATTTTCGAACCGGTGTTTGTTGAGTGACGAAACTGAACACTCCGCTTTATCTTGTTACCACAACGAAGAAATGAAAATATTAAATATTGCATTCCACTGAGTGGAAATCGAACCCACAACCGTCGCGTGTACATTCACACGCTTGTGCCACTTCGTCAGTGATATTTTATAATTTATATGAATGGTTAACTTATGCTGTTTTATTATTAACACATAACACAACCGGAAATATAACATGTTTTCTTAAAAACTTGTTATAAAATTTTATGTAATATATTGCTATCTACTTAAATATTAGATAATTTGTAAGGTAGGCAGAAAGAACATGTGTGTATGATACAGATATAGGATGTAGATAAGTAGGAAAGCCTAACGCTGTATATTGTAGATTTTTTTTACTTTATATTATAATCTGGTACCTATTGGCATTGTAAACAGAAGGAAACCAGTATTAAGACATCCCGTACCCCATGGACCGCCTAATTTTCAAAATATTGAAAATAAGTTGGTGTTGTGTGGTGGAGCTTAACGCCGCACTTTGTATTGTTACCAGAGCGGAAAAATAACCGCGGTTAAACTACGTGAAACTCCATATTTGACTGCTGATACGATAACAAATATTCTCAAGAATGAGAATTGAACCTGGAATTATAAAGCTATGCAACGGCTTATATTATATAATTTTCTTATTGTTACATATAGCATGGCCGGCAGAACTATTTAATTTGATGTAATTTAGCCATTTTTACAATTTTTTTATACCCAATTTCGGTAGCTTTGCAAATAACACCGCGTTGTGTTAACGAAAATACGGACCAAACACACAACTACCACCACCTACACTGCACCACTATACCATAACCATTTATTCCACATTTGATAATTGGCATTAATACTTATTTATTACAATAAAATTACAAAGACAACATAATATTTATATATACAATAAAGAACAACTTCCATACTGGGCGAGCTCGACAGACGGACAGACATTTATATTAAGAAGAATAACTTATCTCCCTTATCATAATCTAACAAAAGATCACAATAGAGTGTTACAGCATCATCAATATATTATGTTACACTGTTGTTGAATGGTTTTGATACTTTTCATGTATTTATTGATCATTTTAATATGTTATTTTTATAGCATGAACGCTGTATTCCGTCCGCATATCAGGCAGATGGGTAATTAGTGATATGAGACTACTTAGACTACTTAGACTACTTAGACTGAGACTCCATTATCTGTACTTCAACCAAAACTTTAAGAAGTTGCGTGTTGAGTACAGGTATTCAACGCGGCACTTTTGCGGCGGAGAGTATATGAAAACAGTTCATTTTTCTGACTGGGAATCGAACACACAACTGTCGCGTTTACAGTCAAGTACTAATGCCGCTTCGCCACGAAGGCTTATGATATGTAATATCTTTTTTATGCCAAAAAAAATTAAGTATCAAGACCAAACGGTAAGAAACAATCCAAGTTAGAAGGTGTGAGTTGTGAATTACATCGCAGCGGGAAGTTCCTCGAATGATGCGCCGATATCGCCAACGCACTGACGGATAGACTGTAGACTGTTAATCTACTTGGTAGTAGTAGTGTAGACATGAAAAGATCCACGTTCGATTTTCTTTTTCACTCACTGGGTTCCCTATGCCCACCCTTCTAAACGCAGGGTATATATTGAAGCTAAAAAAATATCTTGTTCTGGTTTAAACATTGCTTTAACAGAAAGCGAAAGAACAGAGTAATTTTTCATGAGGTTTTATAATTTTATCAGGTTACATTATTGATACAAAAATCAATATCAATGGAACATTCCATCTTAGCGGTGCAGGGATTGGTGAAGCTGATTTTTAATGACATCGATCTATCCAATCACTAAGGTTATCCTCTTTAACTCTACTTATAAGAGAAAAAGAGAAACTCTCTGCAAAGCAAAAAAACGATAAAAACAAAAAATTATAATAATAATATCTACATATTAATTTCAAAGATTCTCAGGGTTAAGCAAGCGTGAAGTGAATCATAACTTATGTCAATACAGACAATCAATCAAATCTCCGGGTTCCGCATATCGTTTTGTTTAGGGGACTCCCCGTCGCGACGTGATTCACATTCACACCTCCATTTATTGTATTATAGATAGGACTTAGTTTATTTTTATAATCTGTTATAATCGATTTAATTTAATGGTAACATTTCACATACGTAATTTAAGAATCGATTCATTTATTTTTGAAGAAAAAAATTATTAATTTATTTATCTATATTTGTGGTAGGTACGTATAAGCCAAATCACATGCACGTCAGAGTTAAACAGCGGACGCTTAAAACTAAATAATTTTAAGACAAAAAGCGACTTTAAAATAATAACTATTTATATATTAATAATAAAATTAATGATTAAACCAATAGCAATTAGAACGATATTTAAATAAATTTGTATCTGCGACCCTCTAATTTTCCTTTTATATATTTTTTCCAGTTTAACTTTATTTATCCCGCATTATATTATATATATACCGTAGCAGGAATGGCAGACATAACTTAATGTCAAGACACTCGTTCGTTCATTCGTTTCCAAAATTCGAGACATTCTCCCAATTGTGGAGAGAGCCCACAGTATTGTGCTTACAATCAGATATTAAAATAAACTAGATCGTTCCATATAAGTGAATAATATGGTAAGAACGTAAGAATAAAAGAATAAGCAAGGAGAAAAAGTTAGAAATAAAACATTAACAGATAGATACATCACATAAAATTAATCGAACCCAGCACATGGTACCTCAAAATGACACCCAACACCGCTATTACTACACTATAAATAAACTTATTAGATAATAAATTAACCAAGGCTAGACATTAAAAAGAAACATATATTAAATAACGTGGTGTCGTTCCTGCTCGTCGTGTTTTATTAGGCTTACTTTGTTTCTCTTCACATGTACATGTAACATATACTATTGTTAGGAATATACTTCTTTCTCTACGCAAAGCCCAATATTTAAAACATTGCGTATAGAGTGGTGGAACTCTACGCCGCGCTTTGTTTACTTTTTAAGAAATTGCAATTGAATTCGCAATTATGTATGTATGACTTCCAGTCAGTCAGACTGAAACAATCAATTTTTATTTAAAATATTGGAAATAATTTATATTTATCTTTTTTTTGTTTTTACCTTTTTTCTTTTTAAATAAAAATTATACAGTCCTACGTCAAGGTAGTGAATTTGATTCCGACCCTGAAAAATAACTTCTCATTTACTTGCTCTTGTGAGTGTGAGTTTCTTAACACTAAGTTCCGTCTGCCTAACCTATTATAATACATCGAGATAGATCAAGCAATAAAATAAACAAAAACAGTAGAACGTGTAAAAAACCAAACATTCCGTTGGAATGTCCGATCATGGATAACTCAATCTAACACTGTACGCAATGTTAATGTTAATGTGGGAACGATACTATATACGTATTTACATTTTATTTAACTTTTTATTTTATTTGATGATTATATTGGCTAGTTTATCATGAGGGCTGTGGGTTCAATTCTCATCAATAAAATACAGCTTTGCTTGCAAATTACACTTGAATCTAAAGTTATTTTGAATTTTTAATATTTTATATAAAGTGTTATTCCACATAACATACATATACCTATAGGAAAATATGTAAAAAATTATATAAATATATTTTTATAAATTTTGCAAAATAGTTTTGACATAGGTTGTCATAATATTTATTTCAGTTTAGGTATGTGTGGTTATTAACAATCGTTTTTTACCTCCTCACTGGAATTCGCACATAATAGAGTTGGCAACGGGAACTTGGGAATCTACTAAGGTACTCCGTTCCCATTAAAACACTTTCGTTCCTCACTGTCCACCGAATTCTAGAGGCATTGCGTCTTAAGTTGCGGAACTCAATTCAAATAAAAAAAAAAACTAAATATTTGATTATGTTTACTTTATGTAATCCTATTATTAAATTTATTTTTATAAGCATAGATAAATAAAATTTTAGTAAACAAAACAAATAAAAAGTAAAACATAAGTTACCCTCAATTCTACTACACTATAAAATCAAGCCATTCGACACTACTAATGAAACCTGATAGTTCTTTAAGATTCAAAGAAAAAAATTGACATCTAAATAGAAAAAATTGTAGGATAATATATTTAAGGAAGTAAAATTACTTTAATAGAGAATTTTGTTTTGTTAAGTAACATTGTATTTTATAGCTTCACACTGTAACCTCCATATAACAGTATTGCCCGAGGGTGTCTGGAAACCTAGTGCTAAGACAGTCTGATCCCAATAAGATACTTCCGTTCTGCATTTTCTGGGGAATTCTGGAGGTATTACGTGTTGAGTGGCGTAACTCAACGCCGCGCTTAACTAACAATGTAATAAATATATTATTTTTGAACTTTTCAATTGGAATCCAAAACCAGTCACAGTCACACACTTTACTATGATAATTATAAAAAAACTTTGCATTTACCGCCGACCCAGCAGTCCAATGGTTAATAATTAAGTGTTCTAAATTCTAAAACAAACGATGAACTTGATATAATATATATCATATGTCATATAGCGTCCCTCTTATGTGAACAGTTACTTTTATTTATGTGAACAGTTTAAATTTTTTTTCAATGTTCCTTAGCTTAGCATGTCCAACCAAAGTAACATTTTTTTTTCATGTTTATAATATTTAAAGTATTATTATATCGTGGCGAAATGGGAAAGCGTCAGTCTATAAGTAGTTCCGGAGTCGAGACTCAGACGGGTGGCATGCTCGAAGCGCCATAAATTAAGAACTGAACTAAACAGACTCAGACGAGGAAATAATTAAACTATTTAAATTATTTTTATTTTCTCCCTCTTTCTAGCAAGACGCACGGTGTTAAAACCCGTCAGTCGATAGGCATTGCCTAATAGTGCAAGAAAGCAGTACAGAGTGTTTTAACACTACGTTTTCTCTACTTATCCTACTATGCGGGATTAGCCGTGAAACTAAAAAAAATCTACATGTGGTCATAAACTTAAACGCTAATTACTTTAAAAAAAAATATTGTACAAAAAAGTTCTATCCATTTATCCGTCCTCCGTCATCTGCCGTGTACCTTCTGTTAGTCCGTCTTCAAAACAAGAGTGGAGGAAGGTCACGTAATGAGCATGAGGGAGTCCCACGGTGCATATAAAGGTTGATGTTGAGTTGATGACAGTGGATAAACATACATACTTACATACTATGACAGTACATAAGT